>CM025251.1:25094225-25109852 GCA_013677275.1 Gossypium schwendimanii
TTGGTTTATGATTGTATGGTAAAAAGGTAAAATATTAGCTAAAAGTGCATTTATATACATGTGTTTTGGATGTGATGAATTGATTAGGAATCGGTACCTTAATATATAAGGTATAAATATATTTATATATATTAGTATTTAAAATACAGTTTGACACCAGATGTTATGTTTTGGTAAGTAAGTGACTTGGTTTGAAATAATGCAAATTAGCTTGATAAACCTTGGGTACAATTATGCAAGTAAGTTAGTTATACATATGAATATACTGAATACATGAACACACATGTTATAATCTGTCATCTGAGGTGCCTAGAGGAATATTGGTTGTATGTGAAGATATTATATATTTAAGGCTTGATTTTGACTTGTTTTGGATGCTTAATTATGGCTTATAGATATGCATAATGATGATTATAGGTTGACGCCAAATTGGGTGAGAAAAATGGCTTGTAAAATGGCCTATTCTCATCCATACAGGCAAAGACACAGGTGTGTGTCTCAGTCGTGTGTCCCCTGTATTTTTAAAACAGAGCAAACTAGAATGTTCACACGGCCTAGCACACGAACATGTGGCTTGGCCGTGTGACCCCTGCACCTTAATAATACAAGTTAGTATGCTCACGTGGCCTGGCACACGGGCGTGTGGCTTGGTCGTGTGACCTAAGTCAAAGAGCTCACATGTTTGGACACGGGTTGGGACACGGCCATATGTCCCTATTTCGAATGTCCACACGGCCTTAGGCACGGGTATGCCTCTTGACTGTGTGAGACACACGGCCTGATCACACAGGCGTGTGTCCCCTGCACCTCAAAAAAATTTGAATGTTTTCCGAAAAATTTTCCTGAGTACCCGATTAAGTCCCGACTTGTTTCTAATGTATATTTTGGGCCTTGAGAGCTCGTATAAGGGACTTCAAGCTTGATCTTGATTAATTTCTGACATGAATGCTAAATGAAATGAAATGTCTGTTAATTGATCTGTAAATTTTGGTAGTACTCCATAACCCTATTCTGACGCCAAATTTTGGTAGTATTCGAAAGCATACGCCGCATCGGGATCAATGATTGACATATAGGTCCCAGTATCATTACGTATGATGATGCCATGACTCAGGTTTCCGACCGAATGGGCATGATCATTTCCATCATCCATTCATTCGTTGTCGATATTATCTTGGACATCGTTTAAATCGGGGTCACTAAAATCTTCACCTTTGTGATCAAAAAAACCATTATTATCGGATCCATCTTCACCAAGTGCATCAATTTCAATAACAATTGGATGTATCTATAATCCACCACCATAGTGATCTGAGCATCCAATGATGAGATCAATGTCAAAACAGTGCATAGGCTACCTCCTATCGACAAACTCTCTAGGAACCTCTATACGCGGCGGGTCTTCAACTCCATATTGTCGACTTAACTGAGTTACATTTTCAACGGGCTTCGCATCTACTAACTCAACAAAGAACTAAATCGATTCAGTGTTCACCCTTCTTGGCAGGCAATGCAATGCGACCATTGTCTCAACGTTGTCATCATCTAGAAGTTCCATCTCGGTAAATTTGATAGGATTTTAAAAAACTAGAAATTTATAGAATAGTTTCATCATCCTCCTTATAACACTCCTAACCCATATTCGTTGTCGAAATAGGGTTAAAGAGCATTACCGAAATTTCAAAGATCAACTACAGACATTTCATCTCGTTTAATATTCATATAAGAAACCAATCAAAATCAATCATATTGTCCCTCATATGAGCCCTCGAGGCTCAAAATACACATTAGAAACAAGTTGGGACTAAATTGGGTATTCAAAATTTTTTTCGAAAAACATCAAAATTTTTCCAAGGTGCAGGGGTCACATGCCCGTATGGTCAGGCTGTGTGTCTCACACGGTTAAGAGGCACGGGCGTGACTTAGGCTGTGTTGGTATTTAAATTAGGGACACACGACTGTGTCCCAGCCCATGTACAAATTTGGGAGCTTTCTGACTTGGGTCACACGGCCAAGCCACACGCCCGTGTGCTAGGCCATGTGAGCATACTGACTTGTATTAAATAGGTGCAGGGGTCACATGGCCAAGCCACACGTCCGTGTGTTAGGCCATGTGAATATTTTGAGCATTCTGTTTTGCAATTTTAAAGATGCAAGGGACACACAGCCAAATAACACCCCCGTGGGCTAGGCCGTGTGTCATACACGACTGAAGCATACGCCCGTGTCTCTGCCCGTATGGACAAAAATAGGTCATTTCTAAGCCACATTTCTCACCCAAAATTTGGCATCAACCTAACCAAACATTTTTGGCATTAACAAGCTATGTCAAAATATTCAAATTAAACCAAAACCAAGTTATATACTTAACATATTACCACAACCATTTAAGAATCCTTACTTACCAATTTGACCAAATTTATATATATACACATTTGTACCTAATTTACCAACTTAAACCAACCATCAACTTGTTTATAAATTATCCATCATTCAATCATACTAGCACATATTAAACATGATAAGGCCACTTATATACACATCAAAACATGTCTATCACAAGCCATTCCCATGGCTAGTTACAATCAAAACATTTCCATGCCAACATTGGCTAATTAACCTATACATGCCATTATAACCAAAATTAATTTACTATTTATACCGAAATGAGATGATGGATACTGTGAGATATGTCCACCAAGCTTTCAACCAAACGAGCTTCTGAATTACTATAAAATAGAGAAAATAAAACAGAGTAAGCATTTAATGCTTAGTAAGCTCGCATAACATGGAATTTAACTTACCATTTAATCGCATTAAAAGTAAGCATTTTAGGAATATTCATTTCAAATTGGCCAAAAGCCCTAACACATATCCTCATCAACCATGTTAGTCATGCATTTCATATGAATATCAAGAAACATGTATGCTATCAATAAAAATCAAATTTCCATGTACATATAAGTTCCACATCATGAGTCCATATAACATTTACAAATCATATCCATGTATTTCAAGTATATTTCCATAATAATTTGTCTCAAATTCAGATTGTCTCATATCAGAACTTTGCCCGTTGAATAATTCATTATTCGATGAATACACGGGTCATACACACAAAGTGTATAATTCTGTAATCCGTCAATTCATGTACATGCATGTTTATTCAAGCATGTAAATGGGAAGCTCTTCTGAGACATATTATGAAAAGCTCATGTGAGCCATGTAACGGTAAGTTCATAAAAGCCATAATCAGAAACCTCATGTGAGCCAATATCGGGAAGATCCAGAAAGCCATTAATTTGGAAGCTCATGAGAGCCATTTATCAAGAAGCTCTGGAGAGCTAATTATCAAGAAGCTCATACGAGCCATAAACGGAAAGCTCAAGAGAGCCATTAATCAGGAAGCTCGTGAGAGCCATATAACGAGATGCTCATGAGAGATTGAGATGCTCTTGTGAGTTGTGGTGTGTTCGTAACACATGCAAGACCACAAGCAATCAGGAACCCTTAATGACAATGTCATTTGTATCCATCCAATCTTCAATGTTCAAACGAGATTCTATACTTTTCGAATATGTGATCATTACTTATACATGGTGACTTTACACATTCCACATACATAACATTCAATTCAAACATATAAATATACAATTTAATTACACGAACTTACCTCGACAAGTACACTTAGATTTTTAAGCTACTAATCTGTCACTTTCTCTTTTCCTCGATCCAACTTTGTATTGATTCTATCCAGATCTATACAAATGAATTTAACTCAATTTAATACAATTTTATTCAATTCAGTCCAATACACATCTTTGAAAAAATTATCATTTTGCCCTTAAACTTTTGATTGATTTCAATTTTATCCCTAGGCTCAGAAAATGAAATTCATACAATTTAATCCTTATTCCAAGCCTAGCCAATTTTCATGTATATCAATAGCATCTCATGTATTTCATAAAGTTTAGAATTTCTCCATGAATTCTCCATCTTTATAATTTAATCCCTAAATTACAATTTCATCAAAATTCTCTATATAAAAGTTGTTTATCTATCAACAACCTTTCATTTTCTACCATAAAACTCCCAAATCCATACATATTCATCCATGGAAAATCCCTAATACTTTGATAGTTTTACAAATTAATCCCCGAGATAGCTAGATTAACCTATTACAATATCAAAAATATAAAAGTTATTTAAAACGGGACAAAAATACATACCTAATTATGCCAAATAAGTTTGCTAGAGCTCAAGCTCTCATGGCTAGGGTTTCCATGTTTTAATTTTAGGAAAGATGATGTAAATGATGATATTTTGTTATTTAATTAATTTATCATCTTTATTTTACCATCTTTCCAATTTAATCCTATTCTTTTCATAAATTTCCAATGATGAGTAATTATCCTTATCTCCTAACTCCTCTAATGGGCTACTTTCCATATAAGAACCTCAAATTTTGAATTTCATAGCTATTTGATCCCTTTAGCTAATAGAATTCAACTTTTGCACTTTATGCAATTTGGTCCTTTTCATCAAATTGAACATGTAATCGGTAAAAATTTCCTAAAGAAATTTTCATACAATATTTCTATCATAATGTAGACCATGCAATAATATTAAAATCATTTTTCTTCTAGACTCAGATTTGTGGTCCCGAACCACTATTCTGATTTCACTAAAAACGAGTTGTTACAACTCTCGCCTTAAAGAATTTTCGTCCTCGAAAATCTTAGCAGTAAAAAAGTTCGAATATTGCTTTCTCATAGTTTCCTTAGGTTCCCAGGTAGCTTCTTCTATTCCGTGTTGTTGCCAAATAACTTTTACTAAAGCTACATTTTTATTTCTTATTTCTTTCATCTCACGTGTCAGAATTCTGATCGGTTCCTTACTATTTGTCATGTCAAGTTGAATGTCGACATCCGTAGGGAAGATAATATGTGAAAGATCTGATTGATATCGTCATAACATAGACACATGAAAAATATTGTGGATTCTGGTAATCAGTATGCAACTGGTCCAATTCTCTCAATTATTTCATACGGCCTAATAAATCGTTGGCTCAATTTTCCTTTACTGCCAAACCAAAGAACTTTCTTCTAGGGTGAAACTTTCAAAAATACTTTGTCACCAACCTAAACTTCTATTTCTTTACGTTTAAGATCCACGTATGATTTCTGATGATTAGAAGCTGCTTTTAAGCTATCTCGGATCACTTTCACTTTTTCCTCAATTTCACAAATCAAATCAACTCTATGTATCTTTTTCTCACTAAGCTCAGTCCAATACAACGGAGTTCTACATTTATGACCACAAAGAGCTTCATACGGTGCCATTTTAATGCTTGGCTGATAACTATTATTATATGCAAATTCGACTAATGACAGATATTTCTCCTAATTGCCTTCGAATTCTAGTACACAACACCGAAGCATATATTCAAGAATCTGAATCACACATTCTGACTGACCATCGGTTTGAGGATGAAATGCGGTACTAAAATGTAATTGCGTACCCAGAGCCTCTTGTAACTTGTTCCAGAATCGGGATGTGAACCGTGGATCTCTATGTGAAATAATGGAGATTGGTACTCCATGTAGTCTAACAATTTCTGAAATATACAATTCTGCTAATCTGTCTAGGGAGAAATCCATACGTACCGAAATCAAATGTGCAGACTTAGTCAAAAGATCGATAATAACCCATATGACATCTTTCTTTTTCAGAGATAGTGGTAATCCTGATACATAATCCATAGTAACTCTATCCCATTTCCATTTTGGTATCATGACTGGCTGTAACAATTCGGAAGGTACCTGATGTTCAGCTTTAACTTGTTGACATATCAAACATCTAGATACAAATTCAAAAAATCATGTTTCTGTCCCGACCACCAATACATCTTTTTTAAATAATTATATATTTTATTACTCCCAGAATGAACAGACATAGTACAATTATGAGCTTCGTGCAAAATTTTTTGTACAAGCTCTAAATTCTTTGGTACACAAATTCTGCCTCTGGGTAACAGATAATCATCGGGTCCCATTTGAAATTCTGAATTAGAAGTCGATTCACACTGTACCTGCTTAGCTTGCAACCCATTATCACATTTTTGGGTTTCACAAATCTACTGTAGAAACATCAGTTTAGCCTTTAACTCGGCTAAAATTGAGCCATCGTCAGACAATGACAATCGGGTATTCATTGCTCGCAAGGCAAATAGAGAATTTCTACTCAGAACATTTGCAACCACATTTACTTTTCCTGGATGAATATCAATAACCAAATAATAATCTTTCAACAGTTCAAGCCACTTGCGTTGTCTCAAGTTCAAACTTTATGCGACATTAAATACTTTAAGCTTTTATGATTGATGAATCTATGACACTTTTCATCGAATAAGTGTGTCGCCAAATTTTCAAAGCAAAGAAAATAATTGCTAATTCTAAGTCATGTATCGAATAATTCTTCTTATGTGGTTTTAACTGTCTGGAAGCATAGGCTATTACTTTACCTTCTTGCATCAAGACATAGCCTAAACCATTCAATGATGCATCACTATCAATCACAAATTCCTTACCCGATTCAGGTTGAGCTGGACCCGGTGCTTCAGTCAACAGGGTTTTCAACCGGTCAAAACTTTGCTGACCTTTATCGGTCCATTCGAATTTTACATCTTTCTGCAGCAACAAACATGTTATTGACGAAGCTATCATCAAAAATCTTTTTACAAATCTCTGATAATAACCAGCTAATCCTAGGAAACTTTTGACTTCATATACATTTTTCGGTGGTTTCCAATTACAATAGCTGAAATTTTATTTGGATCAACTCTAATACCTTCAATCGATACTATATGTCCCAGAAAACCAATTTTTCAAAGCCAAAATTCACATTTACTGAATTTAGAATACAATTATTTTTCTTGCAAATTTTGTAGAACAATTCTTAGACGTTCAGCATGCTTAGTCTCATCTCGAGAATATTCCAGAATATCATTAATAAATAAAACAACAAATCTATCCAGATACGGTCTA
Organism: Gossypium schwendimanii; assembly: GCA_013677275.1. Lineage (NCBI taxonomy): Eukaryota > Viridiplantae > Streptophyta > Magnoliopsida > Malvales > Malvaceae > Gossypium > Gossypium schwendimanii. Next base: position 25,101,272 of record CM025251.1, read on the forward strand.
AAAATTCTATTCATTAAAACTATAAACACATCATATGCATTTGTTAAACCAAATGGCATCACAAGAAATTTGTAATGCCCGTGCCTGGTTCTAAAAGCTGTTTTTGGCACATCTGACTCTTTCACCCTGAACTGATAATAACTGGAACGAAGATCAATATTCGAGAATACTGTGACACCTTTTAACTAATCAAACAAATCATCAATACGGGTCAGTGGATACTTATTCTTGATTGTAAATTTGTTGAGTTGTCTGTAATCAATACATAATCTCAACGATCCATCCCTCTTCTTAACAAACAAAACCAGTGCACCCCAAGGTGAAGAACTAGGTTGAACGAAACCCCTATTAGTCAATTCTTGCAACTGTGTTTTTAATTCTTTTAATTCTATAGGGCCATTTTGTATCGTGCTATAGATATCGGTGTTGTCCCCGAAACAAGATCTATAGAAAATTCAACTTCTTTGACCAGTGGTAATTCGGGTAACTCCTCTGGAAACACATTAGGATACTCACAAACCATTGGCACTGATTTAATCTTCGACTCAGATACTTTAGTATCCAACGCATAGCCAAGATAAGAATCATAACCGTTTTTGGCATATTTCTGTGCTGACATAACTGATATCACATTAGACAATCCATCCATTTTATCTGATTCAATATAGAGCATTTCACCACTCTGACATTTAAACACAATATGCTTCTGTTTACAATTTACCACGGCATCATGCTGAGTTAGCCAATCCATACCCAGAATCACATCAAATTCATCAAACGGTAATAACATCAAATCATTTGGAAAACATTAACCTCGTACCATTAATGGAACATTTTTGCAAATTTTGTCAACCATCACATACTAGCCTAGGAGGTTCAATACTTTAACCACGAATTCAGTGGACTCGATATGTAAATTTTTATCAAACACTAAATTCGTGAAAATATATGAATGGGTTGAATCGAGATCAATTAAAGTAGTTATATCAGTATCAATAAGAGTGAAAGTACCAGTAATAATGTCTGGTGCAGAGGCATGCTCACATGCACGAATAGAATATTTTTTTGTTGGTGCTCGTGCTTCGGATCTTACGGTTGAATATTTTGTCGTACCCCAGTTACCACTCACATTACCGGGATTACGGGGTGGTCTACCTCTTGTAGCAAAATTGCTCCGCCTTGAAGTTTGAATGGTATCTTTTTCAGGTTTCTCTGGGCAGTCTTTAAGATAGTGGTCAAAGGAACCGCATCCAAAACAAGCTTCTCTTTTCACGCTACACTCTCCAAAATGTAGTTTATTACAATACTTGCATCTGGGTTTGGTGTTTCTAACACTGCCTGCACTTGCTATAGATGTAGCTTGGGATCTTGGACTGGAGCGTTGAATACTTCTATCTCTCCCAGAGTACCCTGCAGAGGTGGTAAAATGACCATGATATCTTTTTGATTTCTTTGAGGCCAATTGTGGTGACTTTCTCATAAATATTTTACTTGAAGTTTTGGCTTCCATATCGGCTTATCTTTTTTTCTTTACTCAGTTCTTCAGCTTTACGTGCTCGATTGACCAGTAACACAAATTCTTTTAATTCAAGAATTCCAACTAACAAATTTATGTCTTCATTTAAACCTTCTTCAAACTGTTTACACATGAAAATTTCAGTCGGGATACATTCTTTGGCATATTTACTCAGACGGACAAATTCCCATTCATATTCAGATACTGTCATATGCCCATGTTTAAGCTTTAAAAATTCTCTGTGTTTCTGATCAAGGAATCTCTGACTAATATATTTCTTTTTGAACTCAGTTTCAAAAAATTCCCAAGTGGCCCTTTTTTTAGTACAACTTAAAATAGTGTATTCCACCATTGGTAATCAGAATCTTTTAACAAAGACACCGCACATTTTAGATATTTGGCCAGTGTACAAGATAGTTTATCTAGAACTCTGATTGTGTTTTCCAACTAGAATTCAGCCCTTTTAAGGTCGTCTTCACTGTAGCTCTCAATTCTTCTGCCACATACTTACGTATTTCATCAACAGGAGGCCTACCAATTCTAATAAGTTCTGTACCTTGAGGCATTTCAGGAACTAGTTGAGAAACAGGAGGGGTGGAAGTTGTTGCACAGTCGGATTTGTTCTTACAAATTCAGTAAACCATTCATTCATCATTTGGAAGAAGGCTTCTTTAGCCTCTCCTCCTTGGCCCCTAGATACGGGCCTTCTACTACTCGAGGCTGCTCTTTGCACAGAAGCTTGAGCATTACTTTCAGCTTCTTTGGAATCAGCTCGGTTGGATGACATTACTATATGAAAAATATGTTTTAGTTGGTCAGGAGATATCACACTATCATAGGTTATATAATGGCATATATAACTAGACTCGTATATACTATGTTAGTCTAAGAATTGACTAAATCGGAGCTCTGATACCAATAAATGTAACACCTCTAACTCATATCTGTCGCCGAAACAAAGTTACAAAACATTACCAAAATTTTACAGATTAAATACAGACATTTTGTCTCGTTTAATATTCATATCAGAAGCCAATAAAAATCAATCATGTTGTCCCTCATTTGAGCCCTCGAGGCCCAAAATTACCATTTTGCCCCAATACTTTTGATTAATTTTGATTTTGTCCCTAAGCTCAAACAATGAAATTCATACAATTTAATCCTTATTCCAAGCCTAGCTGATTTTCATATATATCAATAGCAGCCCATGTATTTCATAAAATTTAAAATTTCTTCATGAATTTTCCATATTTACAATTTAATTCCTAAATCACAATTTCATCAATTTCTCTTTACAAAAGTTGTTTACCTATCAACAACCTTTCATTTTATACCATAAAACTCCAAAATCCATACATATTCATCCATGGAAAAACCCTAATACTTTGATAGTTTTAGAAATTAATCCCTGAGATAGCTAGATTAAGCTATTACGATCTCAGAAATATAAAAATTATTAAAAACGGATCAAGAATACATACCTAATTAAGCCAAATAAGTTTTCTAGAGCTCAAGCTCTCATGGCTAGGGTTTCCATGTTTTAATTTTAGGAAAGATGATGAACATGATGATATTTTGTTATTTAATTAATTTATCATCTTTGTTTTACCATTTTTCCAATTTAATCCTTTTATTTTCTTAAATTTCCAATGGTGAGTAATCATCCTTATCTACTAACTCCTCTAAATGAGCTATTTTCCATATAAGAACCTCAAATTTTGAATTCCATAGCTATTTGATCCCTTTAGCTACTAGAATTCAAGTTTTGCACTTTATGCAATTTGGTCCTTTTTATCAAATTAAACATGTAATCGGTAAAAATTTTCTAACGAAATTTTCATACAATATTTCTATCATAATGCAGACCATGCAATAATATTAAAATAATTTTTCTTCCGGACTCAGATTTGTGGTCTCAAAACTAGTGTTTTGATTTCACTGAAAAAGGGCTGTTGCACTCCTTCAACAACGTTGAGAAATTTTTTCACCAACTTTCTCTTTCATATCACCGACTAACACATTCCTATTGAATCTCATTCCAATTTTCTGGTGAGTTTTTAAAATAACACCATCAAAATAAAATGACTGCAAAAAATTAGTTTTCTATTTTTTTTTTGAACTGAAAATACAACCAAACATATTAATAAACGAACAATACAAAGGAAAACATACACAATTGTAATAATTTTCATAATTAACATACCTTAATACTAAATAAAAGAAACTTTTAACACAAATAAACTACTACTAAAAAAAAACCTTAATACTAAATAACCAACCTTTTCTTGATTTTCGGTCGGGGACCTTCAATTGGATCTATTGTTTTTTATTTCTTTCGTGTGGTAACTAATCTGTGGGGGGTTGGGGAACAAACCAAACCTCCTTTTATAACCAAAATTTGAAAAAATTAAAGGGGTATTGGAACCCAGACCGACAGCATCGGCCTGACGGCCAGTCACCGATGTGACCCATCGTTCACGGGTTTGGATTCCAATACCCAATAAATTTTTATTTTTGTCCAACTTTTAGAAATATTTTGTGATAAAATAGTAGGGTGTTGCCTGACATGTCGACAACACCAATAAAATTTTTTTTCTATTTTAAATGTATAAAAGTACCTTATATTTTTGGCATCAAATGCTGGTGCCACCGATTACTTAGGCGGCACCCCAAAAAAAATATTTTTTTTAAATGTGACAATTGAAGCAATAATTGGTGGCAGGGGATAGAGGTGTCATTGATTGTTCAGGCGACATAGGTGGTGCACTATTGAATTTGTCTAGAAACGTAAATAATGGGGTGCTTATCCTATTTCAATATTTATTTTATTATTTTATATTATTTGGGTAAAAACCCAATGAAAAAATACAAGAAAATTCAAAGGTATAGGGTTTTGAGAAATAGGTTAAACGACACCAAAGGTTACCTTTTTTCTTCTTCTTCTTCTTCTTCTTCTTCTTCTTCTTCTTTGCTTCTCTATTCTTTTCTCTTTTTTTTTTCTTGATATGCTTCCAAAATGGAGATGCTAATCAATATGTTATGGGGATTGCAAACAGGTAAAAATTAAAATGAAAAAGATGGGAGAAAGTGAAAATTTTCACATTGCATAATGCATACATATTCGTCAAAACGAAAATGAAAGCTTCTATTTTTTCTCTCTCTATTTCTCTCCAGTTCATCTACATATTGAACAGGTATATATGTTTGCCCCACTTCAAATTGGGAATGGGGTATTTTTCATTGCTTTTGTTGGTTGTGCAACTCAAACTCTTTCTCCCCCATCATTTCCCTTGTGTCTCACAGTTGAACTAGTATAATTTTTAATCATAATCGAATCTGTTTTCATTTTTGGTCAGTCTTTTGAGTTACTCGTAGTTGCAGTGTTTCTGCTTTTTTCTGAGCTTTTTTTTGTATTATTCTTTTTTCACATGGTAATGCATGGGAGAAAGCTTGATGCTCTCTAGTTCTACACAGTGAACTATTGAAAGGAGAGTTTAGCTCTATCTGATTTTACAATTCCAGTTCCCCTTGCGCCATATCCCACACCTCCGACACCATACACTCCTCCTGTTTGTATCCCCATTTTTTTTCTCTCGTTCATTATTTTGGTGCTTTCTATTCACCTTATCAAAGAAAGAAGGCCGGACGGTAGTCGTCATTAGTTGAAGAGCTCACCAAAGGAGGCCAGACGATGGCCAGTGGTGTAGAAGCAGGGCAGCTACAGTAAGAAAAAGAAAAAGAAGAAAAGAAAAAGAGGGAAATTGAGAAATAAAATAAAAATAAAAAGAGGGCCAAAGAGGACATGTCACGTGATGCCGCGCAAGTGGCTAATGCTGCCATGTCGACAAAAAAATAACAGTGTTAAACTCGAGTACCAATATATTAGAAGGAAAAAATGTTCGAGTACCAATCTGGGAAAAAAACCATAAGTAAATTAATTAACAAAATTTTATCATAATTTATTAAAATATTCATATTTTAAATAATTCAGAATTAAATTAAAGTATAAAAACTAAAATAGAGAAATATTATATATTTATTTTTTATTGATATAATATTTTGAATTTTTTGTATTCATTTATTGTAAGCAAAAAATCTCCAGTGAGGAAAATTTTGAACACACGAATAGAACTCAAACAAAAAATGAAGAAATAGGATAAGGCTCAAAGGTGTGTATAAAGTCACTATATTTAATGTTATATTCACCCCCACCTATATTCGGTGTGCAAAAGAGTTTCAAGCAAATTAACCTCGAAGATAAATGAAACCAATGACTATTTGCGTTTTGCACTGACGAAAATAGTCCACTAAGCACTAAGCAATGTACAACAAGAAACTCAATTTAATTTTTATAACTTGTTGGTTTGATTTCTAAATGAAATCGCATTCCTATTTACAGGAATTTTCATGTCTCTTCATAGAAATATCTTTCAATAGTTGTCTTTTCTGAATAATAACATCTTTAAAACGTCATATAATTATTAATCTAATATTATAATTATTCAAGTATTATTGTTTGGATAGTTATAATTCTTTTTCAAAAATCAAGTGATATAATTCTTGACCAAAGACCAAAAGATTTATCTTTTGATTACTTACACCCATTCATTTATAGTTATTAGAACGCTATAAATATTGGAAATGTTCCACCAATCTCCCACTATTTTCAAAATATTTTAGATTTTGATATTCTTGGAAATTAATTTGTATAAATGAAGGTGTCTTACGATTGAACTTTCACTTAGTGAAAACATGTTAAAGATAATCGAAATTGCATGGTAGACTACACTTTGAACCAAGTATTCCATTTGATTAACCGAACACATCTCACACAATGATTTCAACATCGAAAAATGATAGTATCCAGGGACACTATTATGGCCATGTGTTTGTGTCCTCTTTTCATGAGTGCTATCAGAGCCAAACCCTTGAGCTTGAAGAAGCGGCCACACTTCTACTCACATAGGAAGATCTCATCAAGAGTGTTCTCGTAATTATAACACTCTAACATATTTATGTTATGGGTCTATTAAGAGTACATTACTCATCCTTCCCTCATCATTAAGGGTACCTAGCAGTTTTAATCTTAGGATGAATTTATTTAGAGTGCTAACAGTCACATACTAATTATGTATTTTGTCTCATTGAAATCAAGACTAGACGTTATGCCAAATGTTGAATTGAGTTTCCATCATGCGTAATTCTAATTAATGGGCTTAATTCCCTTCCCTTTTAAGGTCTTGTTGACTACATCTCTAGCAAGACTTTTTGTCAAAGGATCCGCCATATTTTCACTTGACCTTACATAATTAATAGTGACCACTCCATTAGAGATTAATTGTTGGACATAGCTATGTCTTAATCCAATGTGTATAAACTTTCCATTATATATTTGGCTATATGCCTTTTCTAGAGTAGCCTCACTATCACAATGGATAAAAATAGGTGAAATTGGTTTAAGCCATAGAGGTACATCATAAAGGAAATTTCTTAACCATTCTGCTTCTATAGATGGAACGACTAATGCAATAAATTCTAATGCCATGGTGAAATTAGTAATACATGTTTGTTTCCAAGAACCCCAAGAAATAACTCCTCCACCAAGAATGAAGATCCATCCACTAGTAAATGTATGATCTTCCAAACTTGTAATCTAACTATCATCTGAATACCCTTCTAAAACTGAAGGATATCTTTTATAACACAATCCATAGTTAATAGTTTTCTTTAAGTACCAAAATACTCTATTCAAATCTTGCCAATGAAAACTACTTGAATTACTTGTGTACCTACTCAATTTCCCAACAACATATGCAATATCTTGGCTTGTACAAGTCACTATGTACATAAGACAACCAATTATACTTGCATATTTCATTTGATCAATTTTCTTACCAACATTAGATACTAATTTTATTTGAGGATCCATGGGTGTAGATGTTGGTATACAATTGAAAAGATTAAACTTTTTAAGCACATTTTCAATGTAATGTGATTTTGATAAAGCTATAGTGCTTTCTTCTCGAGTTATTTTAATCTTAATAATAACATTTGCTACACTCGTATCCTTCATAGAAAAGTTGTTTGATAAGAATTTCTTTATGTTTTCTATTTGTTCCAAATCCGTGCCAAATATGAGCATGTCGTCTACATATAAGCAAATTATGACACCTTTTCCATTTTCAAATTTGCTATATATATGCACTTATCAGATTCATTTATTTTATATCCATTAGCTAGAAAAACATTATCAAACTTTAGATGTCATTGCTTTGCTACTTGTTTTAGTCCATATAAAGATTTAACAAGCATACATACGTTATGCTCCTGTCCTGGAACAACAAATCCTCCCGGTTGTTCCATGTACACTTCCTCTTCCAATTCACCATTTAAAAATGCAGTTTTAACATCTATTTGGTGAACAACCAAATTATACATTGAGATAAGTGATATTAAGAGTCTAATAGTAGCAATTCTTGCTATCGGATCATAGGCATCAAAGTAATTAATACATTGTTTTTGTGTAAAACCTTTGGTACCAACCTTACTTTAAATTTATCAATGGTTCCATCGAATCCATTTACAACCTATTGGTTTGAAACCCGATGGAAGATCAACTAAGATCCATGTTTGATTTCCCATTATTGAATCCATCTTATCATTTATTGCTTCTTTCCAAAAAGTAGAGTCTTGAGATTTCATTGCCTCTTCAAATGTAATAGGATCAGATTCCATATTATAATAATAAGATATCTTACTGCATATACTTTGACCTTTTCTGTCTACATGGAACAGAATGAAATCTGGTCCAAAATCATTGACATTTTTAATCCTTTTACTTCTTCTTAATTCTTGATAAGATTCATCATTATTATCAACTTGTTCCAATGGAATCTCATTCTCATTTGAAGAATGAATCACTTGTTGTGTCTGTAATTATCTTGAAATAGAATTAAACTTATTTTCATAAAAATAACATCTTTTGATTTAATAATTGTATTAATTGAAATTGAATCATTTGGTTCAATTACCATGAACCTATATGCCTTGCTATTATGTGCATAT
>CM025251.1:25114071-25126803 GCA_013677275.1 Gossypium schwendimanii
AAGTAGTAGGTTTTTTTTTGTTTTCATATTTGGGCCGCACCGGGCAGGGCTAAGAAAGCCATACCCGAGACTCAGCTTGTTTTCTAAATGGATTTTTTTTTTATTTTTTGCCCAAACTCATTTTTCAGGCTTGTATTTTTATCCAAATCTTTTCACTTTTCGGGCGAGCCTTTGAGTCATATAGGGTGGCACGGCCATGGACAGGTCTAGTTGTATGCGGGATTCTCTATATAAGCGTGAGCGTGACCCTTTCCCAACCATCCATACATAACTTTATGTTTTGGTCTCCCCCAAATTTACAAAATCATGGCAAGCAGAAAGCATCATTCAGCAACTAAGCTAAGTTCATCCCAAGCAATGCATATCCCTACCGCCCTACTCTTACTTTTCTTGATTTTATCCTCCCTCTTCCTTATCTCTCTCATCATTTTCTTGTGCGCTGGTCATCCCAACTCCGGTAAGCCTCGTAAACGCGAACGGGGTAGTGGCGCCGGAGGTGGTTGTGGCGCTGCCTGTGGGGGGTGCGGCGGGGGCTGCTGATGAAGGTGGTGTAACTGTAAGTATTGTATATGTGTTGATGGAGGTAGTTGGTTGATAATGCAGAAGGTGAGAAGCAGGGTGTGATGGTCTTCTTTTCTCCTTAGTATTGCTGGCTGTAGCCGAGTGACTTGTTTGTAAATAGAGTAAGAAGATGATTGAGTTGCTTGTAATGTACGGTACTGTTCCCCAAATTTGAGCCTCTTCTTTTTCCATGAATAAAACATGCAAACTTCATACTCATCTGAATTTCAAAAAACCAACTTCTAAGGTACTCAAAATAGAATATCTTTATTTTCCTTTAAATTCCAGAGAAAGCAGAATGTGGATATAATAATATCTTTTTCATTTTAGTATTTAAAATATTTAATAAAAGTGGTATTTCTCATGATTTATCATCCTATGTGGGGGTGTTACCCTTTGCTATGAAATTTACATCCCAACAGTTATCCTTAGATGTGCAATCGAATGTCATGAGCAAGAATTTTGAAAGATCCTATACTTGGATGATAATATTCCAAATTGGTTATGGGTATAAGATGTTGGCTTATTCCAGAAGCCTCAAATGTTCAAAGGAACTTTTTGGTAATTATGTATGAAACTCAAAAAATGAAGAGNTATCCCATATCTGTTGTGGTTGTGGCAGGCAATAGAGGGTTTCATTCAACTGGAGTGAAGAGGCATGATGATCCATTAACTCCATGCTAACCATATGTACAACTTGGATAGGATGAAAAATCAGAAGCTGTCATATGTACACCTTTCAGCGTTGTTTCCTTCTATGCTGTCATTTTCCAGTAGAAAAACACTACTTCTGGCTAATTTTTTATGCTTTGCTGTCATCAATGTTGTTGCTGCTGGTGCAGCAGAGAGGAAGGAGGAGGGGGGACGGTGGGAAGGAGAGGAGGTTTTTCTTTAATTTTCTTTAATATTAATATAAAATTAAAATTTCTTATTATATTTTTTAAAAATATTTATGCTTTTTTATATATTTTAAATATTTTTTAGAATTAAGATCACATTGAGATTATTTGTGAATTTTTAGAGTTAATTTTTTAAAATTAAAATTAAATTAATATAATATGTTAAAATTGAAGGTTAAATTTGTTATTATGTCAATTTTTTAATTACCATATTACCTTCTTGTTAGTACAATTAATGGAAATGAACAAGAAATTCTCCATTAATTGAGTGAGTAATTTAAAAAATTCATAGTTGAATTACAAAAAAGATATTCATAATTAAATGAATTGTAATATAATTTACCCACAAAATATTTACACGAAAACATAACAAGTTGAGTGCAAAGCAAGAAACAAGATATCCTTATTTTGCTCTCAAATTTGACGAAGCACACCAACAAAGAATTACAAAGATACCACTAAGATTAAGTCAATATCTTGTGGCATTCTTCCCTAATTTATTTTTTAACTTATCTGTAACTTAAGTTAATTATGAAAAATGAATTGAAAAATCAATCTTGTCATACATCTATTTACATCTTTAACCTACTTCAATTATTAATTCATTAATTTACTATTTATTCACCACAACTTAAATATTTAGTTTATATCAAAATTCAAATCAATCATCAACAAAAATAATAATATAAACATAATTATAACAAAGGAAACATTAAAGAAAAGAGAAAAGAAATCTTATTTCGATAAAAGCACAAATCTTCTTCAATAATCTTATCTCAAAATTGATTGAATTAGATAATAAAAAGGTACAATCACCAAATAAAAATAAAACTTTGAATTAAATTAAGTGACTATAAAAATGAAAGTAAAATCTAATAATCTATGAATAATCTTTCTCTCTCTCTCAAGAATGCTACTTATAAATGTTTAAATGACTAAAATTAAGGTTTCATTGAGACTTGGGCATGAAGTAACGAAAGAAACGGAAAGGGTCAAAAAGTGGCCGAGATTGGCCAGGATTGAGTTAATCGGTTTCTTGGTACCATATATGTAACAACCCGTTTTCAATAGTGTTGAAAACAGTGGTTTCAGGACCACAATTCTGACAAGTGAGTCAATATTTTCTTGTTTATTTATTATCTATAATATTATTACAAGGTCATATTAAAATTTGGTTAAGAAATTTTAATTTTTAGATAGTTAATCAAGTAAAAAGAACCAAATCTTAAAAGCTGCAAAAGTTAGCTTTTATTGATTACAGGTGTCAAATGGCTTTAGAAATTTTACTTGATGGCATTAGGTGGTAAATCTATCTATTTCATTATTAGTGGACGGTTTTGATGACTAGTAACATGAAATTTAATTAATTTTTAAAGGGCAAAGATGTAATTTGATAAATAAATAAACTTAAAACAAAACAAAAGATGAACCAAACCATCAACTTCATCCTTTTCATGTAAGAACTGAAACACCATAACCAGGGGAGAGAAAACTTTCGGCTAAGACAATTTCAATTGCATGGCATGAGATTTTAGTTTGTTTTTAGTGTTTTTTTTTTATGTTTTTGAGTTCGTTTTAGCTTAATCTAGCTAACTTGGGGTTTAATTTGTTAAACTGTTAAATTTTTTAGATTATACCATTGATGATTTTGAAGTGTTTTTGAAGTTTAATGGAAGATTATTAACCTTAGTTGTTAAATAAGGCTATTTTGTAAAGTAGTTTTTAGTAATTTTAATGTTTAGGGACCAAGTTGTTAAAATAGTAAAATTATAGGAAATTCTTGTAAAAAATTAATAAATGTGGGTTGAATAGGGACTATATAGAAATCGGCTAGATTGTGTTTCGCTTAAATGTGATGAATTCATAAGTTTTGGGTTTAGGGACTAAATTACATAAAGAGTAAAATGTTGGGGGTAATTTTGTAAATTTATATTGAAAAGGGTTATAAGCTTAATTTTAATTATTCGATATGTTTGAATGGATTGATTGAATGAAAAATATTATTTAGATCAAGAAACGAATCAATCAAACTTGAATCGTGGAAAAGCTAAATTAATGGATTAGTCGACGGCCTTGTATTCACAACCGTTTTTGTCTAGGTAAGTTTGTATATTGATTAAGTTGTTAATTGGTATTTTGAATAAATTTTTTATTATCCTTTTTTATATGTATAGCTTAAATTGATTGATAAATATAAACTAATGGTTTGGATGAAATTAAAATGTTAGTTAAAATGAAGATTATGATTGAAAATGAGAAAATTACATGGTAAAGTAATGGTGATGAACTATTATATAAATGATTACGTGATTTGGATAAGATATGGCCAGTTTGAACCTTATGAGTGCTTAGAATACAAATGACATGTCATTAGGAGTTATTACAGTCTCGGGTGTTGGTATTTGATGTCCTATCGATGGTTGAGGTCCTGCATTTGTTGCAGATTCTCCACAGCTTGTGTGAGCAACATCGTGTAGCCTAACATCCCGACCTATAGCTTGTGTGAGTAGGCCCATTTCACAGTTCATGTGAGCGTTTACCGTTACAGCTCGTGTGAGCATTTTTCCACGTATCCATTGTTATATCACTGTGGTTCATCGAGTATTAAATGATATACAAATGAGTTATATGAAATGAATATATGTAAATTGACTTATGAAAGGGATATTTATGAAATGGCTATATGGTATCAAGCATTGAATGGAATGTGTCACATATTATAGACATGAGATGGATGATTAAATTGCAATTGTTATTTATGAACATTATATGATATGATATGGTTTCAAGTTCTTATATATGTGAACTCACTAACTTGTGAGATTTGTGATGTGTATATGAATTGAATGAACTCATGAGCTTATAAATGAAATTATGCATGAATTGTATAAATTGACCCAATTTTGTAAATTTACGTTTATGACTTGTACGAGCTTTCTAAGCACTAGTTGCTTATGTTAGTTGTTTTATTTTCCTGTAGATCATCGAAAATGTTGATCAATTAAAAGTTCAAGTCAGAGCACACACACTATTTGCTCTTCAACTCGGTAGAAGTTTTGGTCATTTTAATGTTGTGTTATAAATGACATGTATGGATCTTTTAAGTTCTTTTAATAAAATGATGTTGTTTAAATTTGGATTAAGCATACTTGTGTATATGTCTTTGATTTTGTCTTGAATATGTCCATATATATACATATTTGGTTATTTGGCTTATGCTTCTTGAAAGTGGTTGAAATATGGTAGAACTGAATGTGAATTGAATGGACGAATTGGTATGTTTGGCATGTGTATAAGGTAAGGACTTGTAATCTTTGAATGTGAATAAGTTTGGTGTATGAAATGTGGTGCCAATGAGGGCATATTGGTTAGGCACTTAGGTTTAATGTTTTGATATGTTTTAAGCTTGTTTAAATGTGTTTTGAAGGAATGAGAATGATTGATTTTGGTTTGACTTGGCACCTAAGGAACGGGTAATGTTTTGGCTTGTTTTAGAAGTCATTTTAGGTGCATGATTTTGTTGATGTATGTGTGTGTGTAAAAGTTTACATATGAAGGACTTATCAATAAAAATAGTTTGTGAGCATGATTTTGTTGATGTATGTGTATGTGAAAAAGTTGATTCTATTTAAGGATTCTATTTAAGCCTATTGCAAGATTGTCTTATCTAAATTTTTGCTTTATATTACTCAGGATGAGCAATGAATTAAGTTTAGGGGTGTGTAAAATCTAATTTATATAGGATTTTTTAGTAGTTTATGACAACTTTTTTGCTTAAAAATAATATTAATCCCAAGTGTTTGATTAACAATTGAGCAAATTTTATTTATATTTCAATAATGAGCATGATTTAATAAAGAATGTGATTTTATACTATTTTGCATTAAATTTTTAGATAACTTAATTATTTTATGATACATATTAATCTTGACATTATTTTTAATGCAGTTAGACTAAGGAAATTATGTATGATTTATTTTTAAATTAAAGCTATATAGATATGCCTAATTTCACTCTACATGGACGACAAACACATGCAAAATGGGTTAAGAAGAGTTGATTTGATCCAATTAAAGAAAGGTCAATTGATGGACAAGTCTGGTAAACAATTGGGTCACCAAACAGTCCAAACAAGAGAGAACAAGCCCAATTTGGCAAAGGCATTTGGACTGCTCAAAAATTCACTTTTGGGAGATTTACTGAAGGTCCTTACACTTGCAAATAAATCAAAAAATAATACACCAACTTTGCCTAAGAAATTTTCCATCCCTTGCTTGATTCAAACATGATATCATGCATAAATCAAGCAACCGAATGACTCTATTCTCCACAATTTACGGTCGACCATGGGAAGGAGAAACCTAAGGGATTTGTCATGCTATTTTTAGTAAACACACCTACCATCCTTCACTATAAATACCCATCTCCATTCTTCATTTCAATCCTCCCTTAATCATACCTCATTCCAAATCATTTTTCATTTCATTCTTTTAAATGTTTCCTTTCTTCCCATACATAAGCATTCATGATCCCATTCTCCCTTAACCAGTAAAACCTTGAGAAGATACTCTCTTGGCCTGCCACCTTGAGAAACAACTTGCAAAGGGGCAACACGATGATTGGAGGAAACCACTTCAAACAAATTCTACAAAATTGTCGAAACAATCAGAGTTTATCCTTATCATTGTTTACTTTTAATCATGTTTGCAATGTGTTTTGTTATCTTGCCATCAACAATGGTAGCTTAAATTTGTTTAGCTAGAATGGTTGCATTAATTTAAAAAAAAAAGTTTATTTAAATTGTGTTTATGATGTTTTGTGCCTCAATCGTTCATGTTTTTAATTAAACTCAAGTATGTATTTCATTCATACGTGATTGAATGCATTAGAATTAGTTGAGCGATCCTAACCAGACAAAGACTAATGGACGCATTAATTGAAAAGTGCATGCTTAATTTAGATCCTAACTCGACTAAATTGAAGGTTCATAATAACTCGAAAGAACTCTATTATCTTGCATAGTTTTTAGGTTTATGTGATTAAATTGTTTCAAACCTAACCCATTCCTGTTACTTCACATGAATTCTAAGAAACCCTTAGTTGAATATGATTAGTAAAACGCATGTTTTTCTAAGTAAAAGTTCCGAAAGGACTTAATTTTGGTTTCAAACTCATGAAAGATCGAGTTGCCTTGGATTATTTTTCTGGAACATTGTAAGCATGATGAAAATGAATAAGTTGAATAATGTGACTATTTTAGCCTTTGCATTTTATTCTTGTTAAAATTTGTGATTTTGCTACTAAACTCATCTCATTCATTCTATTGCATACATTGCATTTAGATTAAATTGCATGAGGAATCATCTTGCATCTAGTTAATTATTCTTTACATCCATCACTCAAAATATTATGTTTTTATCACTAACTTGTGAACATTAATTTTACAATTAATTTATTAATATACATAGTCCTTGTGGAGATGATAACTCTTTTACTTACTTATTACTTGGAATGACTGTGTACACTTGCACAAACCACGCGTTACAAGTTTTTGGTGCCATTGTCGGGAACTGTTGCCTTAATCATTTTTTTGAAATTATTCTTTACAAATTGGTTTTTATTTTATTTTTATTTTAACTTTTAAATTTACTAATTAATTCTTTTTTTATTCTTTATTTTTTGATTTATTTTTCAGGTGTTTATGAGCATAGATTGAATCATCGGTTTATTACTTGTACACCCTGAAATCAAGTAGACATTTAGATAAAAAAAAGATGCAAAATATTAGCCCAAAGACAAGCTAAAATGGACCTTGGAAATCAAAATGATGTTCAAGGAAATGGAACTGCTAATTTTCACAATCCAATCCTTATTACTGATGATAAGGATCGTGCCATAAGATAGTACACTGTGCCCCTTTTTAATGAGTTAAATCTGAGAATTAGGAGACCAAAAATTGAGACACCACAATTTGAATCGAAGTCTGTAATGTTTTATATGCTTCAAACCATGAGCCAATTTAGTGGAATTCCCACAGAATATGCACATCTTCACCTTCGATTATTCATAGAGGTGAGCGATTCCTTTAAGATAGTTGGTGTAACTGAATACGCATTGAGATTGAAGTTGTTTCCATACTCGTTACAAGATCGAGCACGAGCATGGATTAATCCATTGTCACCACATTCAATATCAACTTGGCAAGCATTAGCTAAACACTTTTTGATAAAATATTTCCCACCTAGCAAAAATGCTAAGTTGCGGAATGAGATCACCACTTTTCATCAATTGGATTACGAGTCCCTATACAAGGCATGAGAAAGATTCAAGGAGTTACTACGTAGATGCCTTCACTATGGGATTCCACATTGCATCTAGTTAGAGACATTTTATAATGGCCTCAACACACACACAAGGTTGGTGGTAGATGCTTCTACGACTGGTGTTGTCTTATCGAAGTCTTTCAATGAGGCTTACGAGATTATTGAGAGGATAGCCAGTAATAATTTCTAGTGACAAAAAAATTGAGCAACTTTAAGAAGAAGAGTATCCGGAGTGCATAGAGTAGATGCCCTCACTTCATTCTCAGCTCAGGTATCTTCTATTTCTTCAATGTTGAAACAATTTACTACTAGCGATTTTAATCCTGTAACCACCTATTCAATTCGAGGTTATTTCTTGCATATATTGTGGGGATGGCCATTCTTTCAAGAATTGTCCATCAAATCCCAAGTCAGTTTATTACATAGGGAATCAACACCAGAATAGAAGTGGACAAGGACCACAATCCAACTTCTATAACCCTTTATGGCGAAACCATCCAAACTTTTCTTGGAGTAACATAGGAAATGGACCAAACAACAACTACATGCAACAGAGACCAAATCAATCCCAATAGTTTAATCAACAAGCTCCAAAACTACCACAAGATGAGTCATCTAACAGTTTGGAGACTTGTTGAAGGTGTACATGGTGAAGAATGATACATTTATCCAAAGCTAAGTAGCAACACTAAAAAATTTGGAAAACCAAATGGGTCAATTAACTACAGAACTTTGTAATAAACCACAAGGAGCCTTGCCAAGCGATACAGAAAATCCAAGAAATTTGGGTAAGGAACATTGCAAGGTAGCTGCTTTACGAAGTGGTAAGACTTTGGAACCCAAGGAAGCAGTCTTTGATGATGAGCCTATTGAGAAGGAGGAAAGTCAACCAACAGTTGAAATTCCTACACCAGACGAGCTAAACCTACAAAGTCTGATGAGGTAAAATCTAAACTAGTAAATTCGGATAAGTTAACATCTTCTTTAGATGCAGATTTATCTCTTCAGAAAAGTTGTTTAGTCCAACCCAAAGTTCCAACACCTTCATATCCTCAAAAATTCCAACCGAATAAGCAGAAATAGAAAGTGCAATTCAAGAATTTTTTGGATGTTCTAAAGCAACTTCACGTCAGTATCCCGTTGGTGGAGGTTTTAGAACAAATGCCAAACTATGTCAAGTTCATGAAGGACATCTTGTCGAAGAAGAAGAGGCTTAGTGAGTATGAGACTGTAGCATTAACGAAGGAGTGCAGTGCATTCTTATAGAAAAAGCTACCTCCAAAACTGAAGGACCTAGAAGCTTTATTATACCCTGCAATATTGGAGAACCTTGTTGTGGTAAAGCTTTATGCGACTTAAGAGCAAGCATCAACTTGATGCCCAAATCTATTTTCAAGCTACTGTGAATAGGTAAAGTAAGACTTATGATTGTGACACTTCAACTGGCAGATTGATCTTTAGCATACTTAGAAGGAAAGATTGAGGATGTTTTGGTAAGAGTAGATAAGTTTATTTTTCCTGTTGATTTCATTGTCTTATATTTTGAAGTAGATATGGAAGTGCCGATCATCCTGGGGAGACCTTTCCTAGCTACGGGAAGAACGTTAATAAATGTACAAAAAGGTGAACTCACCATGAGAGTTCAAGACGATTAGGTAACATTTAATGTTCTTAAAGCAATGAAGTTTCTCGATCCGACGAAGGAATGTTCAGTGACATTAGTTTCTATGGAATGGGAGAATAATTTTATGAAAAACCCATTGTAGAACACTTTAGGGTCTGAACCATTGGAAAATGAAGAAAGTAACGAACATATGGCTTTGATGGAAGCCAATCCAAGGATTATGTTCAACTAGCTCGGTTTGAACCATTAGAGTTGGAAGCTTAGGAATACATGCAACCGAAGTTGTCAATAAAAGACCACTTCAACTTGAACTTAAGGTACTTCCTTCCCATTTGAAAAATGTTTATTTGGGTGACTGTTCTACTTTGTTTGTGATTGTTTAAGCAAAAATAATAGAACACCAAGAGGAGCAGTTGATCGAAGTTTTAAAGAAATTTAAAAAGGTGATTGGTTGGACCATAGTTGATATTTAAGGAATAAGCTCGTCCTTCTGTATGCATAAGATTATCTTAGAGGATGGTGAAAGAGGTAGAATTGATGGGCAAAGGAGACTCGAACCTATCATTAAAAATGTAGTTCGAAAGGAAGTTATCAAATGGTTAGATACAGGAATTATCTACCCCATCTCAGATAGTTCATGGGTAAGTCTAGTTAGTGTGTATCAAAGAAAGGTAGAATCACGATTGTTGAGAATGAACAAAATGAGTTAATCTCGATGAGAATGGTCATGAGTTGGAGAATTTGTATAGACTACAGAATATTGAACAAAGCCACTCGTAAGGATCATTTTTCGTTGCCTTTTATAGATTAGATGGATATTACTGTTTCTTAGATGGATATTCGGGATATAACCAGATAGTTGTATCCCCAGAAGACCAACACAAAACCACTTTTACTTGCCTACACAGTACATTTTCTTTTAGGCAAATGCCTTTTGATTTATGTAATGCACCTGCTACATTTCAGCTACGCATGATGGCTATATTAACTGATATGTTAGAAAATTTTGTTGAGGTTTTCATGGATGATTTTTCTACTTTGGTGGGGGACACTTTGGTGGTTCTCGCACTGTAGCGAATATCTTACAAGCTAGATTCTTTTGGCCTACAGTGTTTAAGGATGCCTATGTCGTATGCATATGTGAAAAATCGTGATAGATGCTAAAGGACCAAAAACATATCAAAGAGGAACGAGATGCCATTGATAAACATTTTAGAGGTAGAGTTCTTTGACGTATGGGGCATTGATTTTTTAGACATGTTTCCTTCTTTTTATGGTAACATGTATATCTTAATAGTTGTGGATTATGTGTCCAAGTGGGTTGAAGCTAAAGCATACCCAACTAGCGATGCTAAGGATGTCACGCGATTCCTACATAAACATGTATTTACATGGTTTGAGACTCCTAGAGCTATAATTATCGATGGAGGATCTCACTTTAGAAATAAACGGCTTAAGTGGTTGCTTGACAAGTACAATGTGAGACACAAGATTGCCACTGGCTATTGTCCACAGTCAAATGGGCAAGTTGAACTGGTAAATCGTGAGATCAGAGAAATCCCTAACAAGGTAGTGCGACCTAATAGAAAATATTGGTCTCAAAAGCTCAATGATGCTCTATGGGCCTATCAAACTACTTTTAAGACACCATTAAGAATGACCCCTTATCCATTAGTCTTCAAAAAGGTGTGTCATTTGCCTGCTTGAGTTGGAGAATAAAGCTCATAGGGATTTGAAATAATTAAATTTGGATCTTAAACAAGCTGGTTAGAGAAGGATGTTACAACTTGATGAGCTTAAAGAGTTAAGGTTATTTTTATAAGAGAATGCCAAGATGTATAAAGAAAATACTAAAAGATGGCATAACAGTCGTATACAACCTCGTGAATTCAAAGAAAGTCAGAAATTGTTGTTGTTTAATTCAAGGCTAAGGTTATTTTTGGGAAAGCTCAAATCCCGATGAAAAGGACCTTGTACCATCCACAAAATTTATCCATATGGAGCTGTAGAATTGCACGACAACAATGGAGGTATATTTAAAGTTAATGGTTAGCATCTCAAACACTATTAGGATGGTGAAAGTGAGCGAATTGAAACCTCGTTCAGTTTAAAATACCCTTGATTTTTAATTTTTTTTTAATAAATGGCATACTTAGAAAAAATTTTTCTTGAATTAGTACATTAAATTAAAACTGGCTAAGGAGATTGAAATTTAAGCGGGACCATTTGTGACCACTCCAACATTTCTTGGAATATTAATTTATTATAATTTTTTGAGAAGAAATTTTCTAAGTAATCCTAAAGAATTTTTTAATTTTAATTTTAATATATTTTTTATGCTTAATAAGAGGGTCAATTTGACCCAAGTACTAATTAGTTTATTTTTCTAGTTCAGTTTAATTTTTCAGTACAACAAATAATTGTAGTTTGGACTCGAGACCTAGAATAGTGAAAAGGAGGAAATTACCCATCATTGTAGTCCAAGGGGTTCCCCGAAACCCTAATTTTTGTTTCCATTTCCCTTCCCTATTTACCTTGTCGTCCAAGTATCTTTTCTAGTTAATTTTTTCCTACAAATTCTCCCTAATTTACTACTATATAAACCCCTCTCTATTATTATATTTTTCAAATCATTCAAGCAATTAGCTTAAACTCTAGCTACCTACTTTTCTTCTCTTTGCTGTTGGCCTCAAATCTCGAAAGATCTCCCTAATTTTCTTTCTTTCTCACAAAACCCTCCTATCACCACAGCAACATCGTTATTGGAGCAACCTTGTCGATTCCTTCTTCTTCCTTTGCCAGAATTTCTCTTTTTTTGGGAAAAGTTACCATGTCTCATAAAAAAAGTAGTTCCTCTAGAACTTCTATCGAAAATCCAATTATGATTCAAGATGAAGAAACAAGGGTAAGATTTAATTCTATCTTCAAAAATTAGCCTATGATGCCAAAAAAAGGTTTCAATTTGGAGAGTAATGACAAGATGATCATACCATTGTCACCTTGAAAAACGATTGGTGCTTTAAATTAGGAGCAATTTTGTGATGCACTATCAATGCCTGACGAGGATTCAGTACGAGAGTTCTATGTCAATTTGACCATGCTAGATGCTAATGAAGTTCTTATTCGTAAAAAAAAGGTACCCCTTACTTCTAGGTCCATTAATGATTTGCTTAACTTACCTAATGTTGAAGAAGATGAGTACTTTGCCATGATGACAAATATCAATTGGGATTTTCTTCAACAAGTACTTAATGTGGTTACTGTTAGAGTATGCCCAAAGATCAATCATGAGATGGTTGTAATAACATACTTGATTTATCATATT
>CM025251.1:25148201-25158448 GCA_013677275.1 Gossypium schwendimanii
ACTCGACATTTACTTGTCACTTTATTACTTGTTGCGATTGTGTACACTTGCACATTTTCATCGTTCCACCCCCCTTTTGTTCTCTAATTTTACAGAATTCATCGTTCCACCCCCCCTTTTTTCTCTAATTTTACAGAAAACCCCGAGGTTAGGATTCGATGATGGCATTTGGAGGAGTTTCATAGAATTTTTTTTTAATTAGAGTAATTAAAGTTTATTTTGATATTTTGGGACTTTAATAATTTTGAGTATAGACTGTGGTATGGGACATTACTTTGGGGATTTTCATTCTGATTTGCATCAATTGACTGCATGACATTAAGTTTTAAAAACTGCATAAATTAGTATTTGATAAGATTATGCATGAAACTTGGTTTTTATTAAAACTTGACAAAATCATTTTTTTCTGCTTCGACAATGAAAATGAGTTTTAGAAAAAAAAAGTATGACTTGGTTTTTGGGGTTTTAAATTGTGTATTGGTGTTTTATTGAATTTACATGAAATATTGATTTTAACAAAATATGGTTTTAGTAAAAATTTTAATTGCGATTCTTATAAAAATATGTCAATATTACATTTTTTGGTGCAATTCTGAGAAACGAGTTTTTAATAAAATTTGACTTAGTTTTCAAAATTACTAACGTTTACAAATGAGATTTCTAAAGACTTTTGATTTCTGAAGTTAACATGTTTTTTTTTTTCTGAATAATGACGAATAACCAAGTTTTTTAGTTTTAAATAAATAAACGAATGATTTTCAAATATGATTGAAATTATGAAAATTTTGAATATCAATCAAAATTTTACAAATAAAATACTGAAATCATTGGTTTCTATACTTCTCATTTTTTGTTGAGATTAAGTTTAATATTTTATTTCACTAGTTTTGAACGATTTACACAAATGTTTTAAAAAGTAATTGAAAACCAAGAAAGTTTTCCTGGCTCATTCCGGTGGCCAATGTAGCTTTTCAAATTCAGTCATAATGATTAGGTCGGGTTTGGGAGGTTAATATTGTAACACCCCTAACCCTTCTCCGTTGTCAAATTAAGGTTACAGAGTATCACAACAAATAAAGAAGCATTTAACAACTTATAACTTCTCATATATTAATTTAAATAAAAACAAATCAAATCACTTGTTAAACATGGGAAACATACACATATAAACCTTAAATTGAGATTAAAGGACCTTAAAAATAGTTTGAAAATAATCAGGGACTAAATTGGATAAAAATGGAAAAATGTAAAAAATATGTAAAATTTTGGAAACAGGGGTCACATAACTGTGTGGCCAGGCCGTGTGACAAAAGCCAACTTGTTTGGCTACTTCACATGCCCGTGCTCTCAAGGTCACATGGTCATGTTGTCAGGCAGTGTAACTCACTATGCCTATGTGAAACAAATCCTGCA
Organism: Gossypium schwendimanii; assembly: GCA_013677275.1. Classification (NCBI taxonomy): domain Eukaryota; kingdom Viridiplantae; phylum Streptophyta; class Magnoliopsida; order Malvales; family Malvaceae; genus Gossypium; species Gossypium schwendimanii. The sequence continues at coordinate 25,149,615 of CM025251.1, forward strand.
CCTAAAAATAACATCCATACGACCGTGTGGACAAATCATGTGTGGCACACGGTCGTGTGACAACCCGTGTCCCAGTTCGTGTGCAGCCTAAAAACTTCATAAGCAAGCCAAATTTTTAACCCTTTCTTAGGTACCAAGTCAAATCAATATCAATCATTTTCAGGCCTTCAAAACACATTCAAAACATGCTTGAAACATACCAAAACGTCGAACCTAATTGCCTAACCAATGTGCCTTCATTGACACCATATTTTATACACCAAACTAATTCACATTCAAGGATCTCAAGTCCTTGCATTATACACATGCCAAACATAACAATTCATCCACTCCATTCACATTCAATTTTACCATATTTCAAACACTCCCAAGAATCATATACCAAAAAACTAAAGACATACATATATAGACATATACAAGCCAAATCCAAAGATATATACACAAATATGCTTAAACTAAATTTAAATAACATCATTATAGTAAAAGAACTTAAATGCTCCTAGAACATGCCATTTATAACCTAAATCAAAATAATCACAACTTATACCGAATCATTGAACGGATAGTGTGATCTCCAACAGTAATACAACCGACAGCTCAAATCTGACGATCTACAAAAAAGAAAAACCAAAATGAGGTAAGCTTGCATAAAGCTTAGTAGGTTCATATTAAGCATAAAATTTAACTTACCATAAAGGACTTAACCTAAATCTTTTATAATAAAAAAATCATAATCAATGTCATGAGTTTATTTAATTGCCTATACACATCACAAGTCTCACAAGGTTAGTAAATTCACAAATATAACCATATAACCTTATCAAAACATAACATTTATAAGTAAACAAACATATAACCTCAATTCATCCATCATATGTTCATTTAATATATCACATACCATTTCAGTGATCCATCTCAATTTTTTCCCATTTACATATCAAATTTCATAAAACCATCTCATATATCCATTTATACTCAATAAACCAAGATTAAGGGGCAAACATTTATTCAAAAAAGGATTTATTATGGCATAAAACATTACAAGTAAACATATTTAAAACTCAATTCAACTGTAACACCCCTAACCCATCTCTGTCACTGAATTAGGGTTACGGACTATTATCGTATGAAATAGAACATTTAATATCAAAATGAAATAAACATGCAATTTATATATTAACATCTAATAATCTAACTTAATTACAGTATAAATACTTTTATAGGCCTTAAATCGAGCCTATGTTGCCCTAAAAACAGTTTGGGAACAATCAAGGATCAATTCAAAATAAAGCAAATGATTTAGGGAAAGATTGAAAATTTTGAAAACAAGGGTCACACGACCGTGTGACATAGCCAAGGCTGTATGGGCAGTTGAACTATGGGACACACGGTCGTGTCCCAGCTCATGTATCAAACAGTGTAACTCACTAACTTAGGTCACACGACCGTGTCGCGGGCTGTGTGCCAGTCCGAGTGAAACTTCAATCTGAAAGTACAATGACACACGGCCATGTGGGGTGACCGTGTGTGGCACATGCCGTGTGACAGCCCACGTCCCAAGCCGTCTGCAGCATAATTTATCCCTAATACAAGCCAAAACATTAACCTTTCCTTGCACAATAACTCATACCATTTCCAATCATTTTTACATGACCAAAACACTTTAAAATATACTAAAACATACAAATCCAATCAACTTAGGTGCCTCACCAAAATAACTTTAATTGACACCACAATTTAACCTACCAGCTTGACTCAATTGAACATTTCAAGTTCATTCATTAAGCATAAATCATATATTGCAAATAACTGTTTCAATGCATGCCACTCAATCATACTTTGTCTATTTTCATATGAGCTTACATAAATGTCACATGCCATATATTTTCACTTTCACTTGCAATTCATCAACTAAGACATTATTACATATATAAGCTTAACATTACCCAAATATACCAAGTTTCCAAACTACATTAAAGTCCTATTACATACCAAATTCACATATAACATTTGAACATTTTGTTCACACTTCAATGAACCAAAGATCATCTAAATTACAAGGCATTCACAAGTGACTAAAAGTCATGCTTATTTATATACATTTGTAAGTCAACAACAAGGCATATAGGCCAATAAACTTACCCACATCACATTGATAAATAGTCTAAAAATCAACTTCTATTACATTCAAAACATATCACTACAATAATCCACACACAAATCAATCAACCATTTCTTTTCTAATATAAAAAGACCATGCTCAACCATTAACAACAGGTACTTCGGCATACCAAAACTTGGCACAATCCAAAACATACCAATTTAGCATACAACCCTATTCATGTCATTTATAACTCTTTCAATATATTCAAAATTTACCAAAATGGATCGATGAATAGTGTGATCGTGCTCCGACGGTGATTCTAACCGTTCGCGCTTTCCGATGATCTACAAAACAAAGAAAACAACTATATAAGCAACTAGTGCTTAGTAAGCTCGTATAAAGGAACTTAAACTTACCAAATGCATTAAATTAATCAACAACAAGTAATTGCATTTAGTCATAGACCAAATTTCCTTTTCCTGTACACCACACCTCACAAGGTTAGTAGGTGAAGCAATGCACATATAAATCTAATGTTTTCAAGGCATCTAACATATTAAGCATTTCAATTTCACCATTCATCTATCATATGACTACCATATACCTTCATTTTCTTTCAACTATACTTATCATATATTATTTATCCTTACTTTAATTCATAAATCATTTCATATAATCATATACTCTGTAAAGCTTTATTTACCTGTTGAAACATATAGAATAAAGTCAGAAACTCAGGAATGCTCACACAAAGTTTGTCTTTCCATGTAACCATAACCTTTCCAATAGTGCTCACATGAGCTATGAAATGGTCCTTTTCACACGAGCTGTGGGTCGGGATATTATCTACATATGCTGCTCACACAAGCTGTGGAGAATCTGCAACAAATACAGGACCTCAGCCATCGATAGGACATCCAGGACCAGCACCCTAAATCGTATAATCCCTAATGACATCTCATTTGTATCCTACGAATTCCCAATGTTTAAAGGGGACATTTCCTTGTTCATATCCTTTGATTTTAGTCTAACATACCATTACATTATACATACATGAAATGCAGATTTTCAAATATATCCTTTAATTTGATTATCTTCTTTAGTTGATCCATAATAATAATTTATCACACTTTTATCATTTTAATTTAAACATGGAATAAATATTTATTTACATCCATCCAAAATAGAAAATCATAATTTCAATCCTTATACGAACTTACCTCGACAAATACAGTTGTAAAAACAAAGTCGACGACTAATCCAACACTTAGCTTTTCCTCGATTTTGATTCATTTGGCTCGTTTCTTGATCTAAATAATAATTTTTATTCAATTAAACCATTCAAATAACTTAATATAATTAATTCAACCTATAACCCTTATCAATGGGAAATTTACAAAATTACCCCCAATGTTTTACCTTTTACACAATTTAGTCTCTAAACTTGCAAATTTACCATTTTTAGCTAAAATCAGGTTAGCCGATTTTTATAGGATTTCTAAACAACCTATACTCATCAAAATTTCACATTAACTCCCATGAATTTTACTCTTTTAACAAATTAATCCTTTAACATTAAAATAACTAAAAATCACATAACAAAATACTTCTATTTAACATCCAAGCTTAATAATCTATCAATTAAATCCACAAACACAATTAAACCATTCATGAAAAATATCTAAACTTTTAACAGTTTTACAAATTGACCCTCAGGCTAGCTAGATTAAGCTAATATGAGCTCAAAAACATAAAAATCACTAAAAACTAGCCTTCAAAACACCAACATGCATGGAATATGTTTGGCCGAACCTTCCAAGTTCTCCCATGGAGTTTTTAGTTCTTCATATCTCAAGCAAAAAGATGATCACTTTGCTTTACTATTAGTTTATGTCATTAATTTACAAAATTACTAATTTGTCCTTTAAAAATTATCCAAATTTCATTCATTTAATCACCCAAAACTGTCCATTATAAAATCAAATGGTATATTTACCATTTAAGTCCATTAGTTAAGAATTTCATAGCCATTTGATCCTTATATCAAATAGAATTCAATTTTTTTATCTTTTATAATTTAGTTCTTTTCAATTAATTAACTATCTAAACATAAAAATTTCTTAAACAATTTTTAATATGACCCTAATAACACAACATAAATATTTAATAAAATATTTACGTGTTTGGTTTATAAAAACGAGGACCCGATACCTTATTTTCTAAAACCACTTGACTTTCAGAACTAACCACTTATACTTTACAATTTGCTCAATTAGCAAATTTTAACCAAAGCAAATTATACTTATATTTGACCCACATAAACAAAATAATAAAAAATTTTAGACTCAATAGTCGGATTTGTGGTTCCGAAATGACTAAAAACGGGTTGTTACATCAACCTTTTATTTGCATAATAAAATTCAAACCATTAATATAATACTCATTTAATTTGCATACCATTCCAGATAATTCATTGTGCAGAGGATGTTGTGGTATCTTCTAACCACAGTCTTACACATTTCCAAAGTGATGCCATAGTATCTTTCAATTATAGTATTATTCGTATCGGATTTAATGCCATAGTATCATTCAACTATGGTCTTATACATTTATGGTATAATGCCTTAGCATCTTTCAACTATGGTCTTATTCATTCCGGTTTAATGCCATAGTATCTTTCAACTATGGTCTTTCTCATGTCGGATCATGGTCTTTCTCGTTTCTCAATCCAAAGAATTTTATGAACCAACCATATATAGAGATAAACATTAAATTACAAAACAACAATCAAATAATTACTTTAACTAACGTACGAACTTACCTAAAAAAATGGCTATGAACGTGAAACCAATATTTACTCTGCTAACCCCTTTTTCCATGATTGTTGCCCGATTGATTTGTTTCTTTATTTAAATATAATAATTTTAATTCAATTAACCGTTTAAAATAATTAACCAATTCAAATTATGCATATAAGCCCTTTTATTATCATTTTACACAATTACCCCAACATTTTTCCATTTATTCAATTTAGTCCCTAAACTCGAAACTCACAAGTTAACCACAATTAAAGAAAAATCATGCTAGCCAAGTTTTTCCTAGTCCCTAATCAACCCACTTTTATCAAAATTTCTCTAAAATTCCTTGTAGATTTCCTACTTTAATGATTTAATCATTAAAAATTAAAATTACTAAAAATCACTTAACAAAATATTTATATTTAGCTATTAAACTCAAGAATTTAACAACAAAGTATACAAACACCTAAAACTCATTCATGGTAAGTCTCTAAACTTTTAACAGTTTTACGAATTGACGCTTGGGCTAGCTAAATTAAGTAAAAACAATCACAAAAACATAAAAATCATTAAAACAGACCTCAAAATCTCACACATGCATTGAAGGAAGCTTGGCCGAACCTCCCTTGCCCAAAAATGGTGTCTTCCTCGGTTGGACAAGAAGAACATAAAGAAAAAAATATGTTTTCTTTTGTTTATAGTATTTTATCTAAACTTAACTTTTATTTTAATTTAATTTAATTAAAACACATAGTTTTAGTCGACAACAAGCACTAACAATATATGTCATTTAGTTATGGTATATTTGTCACATAAACGCTTGTACCTTTCTTAAGTTAATCAATTAACTAATAGAAACTAACTTTTGTAGTTTGTACGATTCAGTTCTTTTTACTTAATTAACTATTTAAACATTAAAATTTCTTAATCAAATTTCACTACACCTATATAATGATTCTGTAAATATTTAATAAAAATATTTATGAGCTCGGTTTATAGAAATGAGGTCTCAATACCTCATTTTCCAAAACCATTTGACTTAAGGAATTAACCACTTAAACTTGACTATAAGATCAATAAACAAAATTTATTAAATCAAATCAATAAACAAAATTTATTAAATCAAAATTTCAATAATATTATACTTCACTCATAAATTAATAATATTTATGAACTCACTCGTCAGATTTGTGATCCCAAAACCACTGTTTTTCAACACCACTGAAAAATGGTTGTTATAGGTATCAAGCATAGAATGGAATGCATCACATATTATAAACATGAGATGGATGATTCAATTGCAATTGTTATTTATGAACATTATATGATATGATATGGTTTCAAGTTCTTATATATGCGAACTCACTAACTTGTGAGATTTGTGATGTGTACAGGAATTGAATGAAGTCATGAGCTTATTAATGAAATTATGAATGAATTGTATAAATTTAACCAATTTGGTAGATTTATGTTTATGACTTATTCAAGCTTACTAAGCACTAGTGGTTTATGTTAGTTGTTTTATTTCCCTGTAGATCATCAAAAATTTTGATCGGTCGGAAGTTCAATTTGAAGCACACACGCTATACACTCTTTAACTCAGTAGAAGTTTTGGTCATTTTGATGTTGGCCTATTAAATTTTGGTGTAGGTTTGTCTCATACGGTCACAGGTTGTAACATGACCAGGAGACACGACCGTGTGACCCTATTATGAATCACACACGGTTTGGCACAGGATCTGTAACACGATCATGTGACCCTATTTTGAATTACTTACGGTTGGGCACACAATCTGGCAACCCGACTATGTGACTGTATTTTTGAACTGTACACAGTTTGGCCACACAACTTAGGATCTGTCACACTGCTTGGCCACGCAACCATGTGACCCCAATTTTTAATTTTTTTACATTCTTCTATTTTAATTCAAATTAGTCCCTGATTGTTTTGAAATTGATTTTTAGGTTCCGTAAGTTCGATATAAGGCCCGCAATTGTATATATGCTATGAATGATGATTGGTTTTGAACATTTGATATTTAAATTAATAATTGAATTGTTTTATGTTGTCATTTGATTTAATATGTGTCGTAATACTCTGCAACCCTAATCCATTGACGGAGACGGGTTAGGCGTGTTACAATATACTTGCAAGCAAAGATCCTATCAATTGAAATCAATTTAAAGTTATGTGAGAACTTGAAACCAATCCTGTAGGATTTTGTAAATTTAATTTTGACTGGGCTTTTCAAGATGCTCAAACTAGCTTTTGGGGTAATTTTGGTGCCTAAATCGTAGAGCTTCAAGTTATCTTTGAAACAATTTTTGAATATCATCCCAAGATATGGTTGTTTCAAAAAGTAATGTAGTTCCTTGCAAGAAGTTTGAGATTAATCGTTGGGTTTCATAAGGGTAACTTCAACCTAACTTTCCATGACATTCTGACCACATTTTGGGGCAATTCTTATTCCTAAATTGTAAATATTCAAGTCCTCTTTGCAATGATTTTTGATTCACCAAGTTTACAATTTTGCAGCTCAACATATGTTTATTTTCATAAATAAGTGTAGTTCCCTACAAACAATTTGAGTTTAATTGCAAATCAACTTCTCTAACTTGCCAAAGTATATCAAAACACGTCTAAGTATTAGATTATCGATTACCTAATGTTCTTAATGAGCCAAATTGATCCTAGATGTATTAAAATTTTTAAATTATATCCATGTACTCCTATATTTTTGAACAATTCTTACTAATCGCGAGCGTTGCAATAGGCAAATGATTGATGACTCTTCTTATGGGGTTTGTGATAACATTGAAGAGTCAAATTTGCAAATATTGAAGTATTGCAACCTAGTGAAGGCGTGATGGCTGAATCTTGTCCCTAAAGAGCATTATAATAGTCTTTTGTCCAACTCATTAAGGGGGTGGACTATTGTTAATATCATAAATGCTTACAATATATAGCTTGATGAAGGATTATGGTGAACCTTATTTGGTATAGTTTGCTAGAACATATCAAAACAACAAAAATCAAATATTATTTAAGAAATCTAGATGCAATACTGACTCTGTATCATAAAAGTTGAGCCTTGACTGAACTTCAACTCTAAAAAGAGGGTCAGAAGGTCTCAAAGTCAACATGAATACATTGATACAAAGTCGCATGGTCGCTTTCGTGCTATAAAGCACTTGGGGTCTAAACTTCCTTGCAGATTACATCCTACAAGTTACGCTTGATCTGGTGTCAATCCTGCTGAATATCCTTGTCCGTGTTGAACTTGCATTCGAGGCAAAGTGGACACTTCAATATCATATTGCCAAAGCTGGGTAATTGCATGGATGATTGAAGATTAATGTGGACGGATCAATAGATAGAGCCACAAACCATGCTTCACTTGGTCGAGTTATTAGGGATTCAAAAGTTAGTTGGCTTCTTGGTTTTAATAGGAAAATTGGGCCAACTTCAACTCCTTGTTCTAAAAGCTAGGAAGATCATTCTTGAGAGGGAACATATTATTGTTTGGTTTTATACATCAAGGAAGCAATTTGAAGACAATGGGAAGTGAAGATCAGACATATACCAAGGGAAGCAAATAAAGTGGTGGATTTCACGTCCAAAGCTTCAAGTGCATAGGTTAATGGTTTACATAGATATATTATTCCTATACCTATGGTGTGGAATTTGCTTGTGCATTATTCAATGGGGTTACACATACTAGTGACTGTACTTCCTAGGATCTTTAACTTTCCTTGCCTTTTAATTAAAAAATAAATAATTAAATATATTTTTTTAAATCTTAACAAATCATAACAACAACAAAAAAAACTACTTTTTCTTTGTATAATTACAAGTGTCCTCATCCATTTTACGGTCCAAATATAGTTTTAGTCGGGCTAAACAATCTAAGTATAGTCTTGTTGAGGCCGAG
>CM025251.1:25171355-25182318 GCA_013677275.1 Gossypium schwendimanii
AAATTAAATGAATACTTTCACAAATCACTATTTTTGAAACAATAAAACATTTCTACAGACGTCAAAATCACCGGTAGACTATGTACACTGTAATATTATGATATAAAATTGGAAAAACCAAAACGTATGTTCCCTACTTGATCAATCATCAAATTTCCGGGAAAAATAATAATAATAATAATAATAATAATAATAATGATAATTATCTCTCTCACCTTCTTCACTTGTTAGACCACTGGAATTCGATTTCCAAATTCCGTGATGGCCCACTTTTACTTTGGGGCAATAACGTGTACTCACCAGCTACCGATCCAAGCATTACAACTCGATCAATTTGGATTGTAACTTTTCCAAAGGAACTCTGTTTTTGCAAAGAAGAATCAAATGGAATTTAGAAACTAGTAAAACACCCAATCTAACCATCGATAATCAAAAAAACAAATAATTCTTAATTCTTATGATGTACCTACCTTCCCCATTTTGCTCTTGTTCTTGCAAGATATGTGCAGCTTCTGGCCTTTTGGAGGACTCTCAAAAGTCCACGCAAAACTTTCATCCCACTCTGGATTAGGACCAGTTGATACAATCTGAAATGTGACAAATAAGTTAAGCATAAGTACAGATTAAACAAGGTGAAGAGATGCCAATAGATAACATACACGAGAGTGTTTAAAATGATTTTCAAACCAGCACAGATAGATGGAACGCGTATTCATCTAGATTGTTTAAAGTTTATCCAGCAGAACCACCAAAGTTTTGCAGTCAGTCGACCATGTATAGAGGGGAAAAAGATCCCCATTCATTTAATCTTAACTCTTAAGAGCTGGCTTAATGATTCAAAACCAAACATCAGTAATATAATGTAGCCGTATACTGGCAGCTTTTTAAAGAACTTCACCTCTCTCTATATATATACAAGTCACTTTGTAGGGCACTAGTAGTTATGAGGGCTGTTAACCATCCAACTTAAAATCAATTAATAATCGGTGAAGTGACTCAAACTCAATCTGAAGATAAGATTATATTAAACTCAATAGTCAATATTTAACAGCTGTCGGATTATATTACTCAACATTCCCTCTCCCGTGTAGCTCGGTAAGGGCTACATGTGGACAAACTCATAATAGGGTAACAAATGAATAGAACATAATAAACTTAGACTGTGATACCGTGTTATCCAACCTAAAATTAGTAAGCAATTTAACTTCTGTGGGATAACACCACTTAACAAGGACTAAGGAGCTGAGACTCAAAACACTGTAGGGACGTAAAGGCTGCTTATAACAAATTGTTTAGTTCTACCAAAAACTTAGGTGATAACTTATGAATTCAGAAATAGAAGATCCCTAACTAAAATCACAGTTACATATAAGAGGATGAAGAAGGATATGGAAGCATCTTACCTTGGTCTGCCGAGGTGGAGTGTTGCCAAGAGTAAGTTTGCAATAGACACTTGGGTTTCCTACTGATTGCTTCATATTGTTACCACGCTTGATTATAACCACCAATGTCCCAGGTAAGCACTGCAACAGAAATTCTGCCTTCTCCTGAAATCTAGGTGGGCCAGACTGGATTAAGTACTGCAACAATGGAATTGCATCTGCAGCAGCAACTGATTGAGCTCTTGAAACTTCAGCCGGGCACGCTGACCAAGCTTGCCTCAGCAGAAAAAGACCATCCAAAGCAGCTTCTTGAGTTGCCTCGGAACCTGTTTTGAGGGATGTAACCAAATGGGGAATGCTAAGTGTTGCAGGCTCAGTTGCTCTCAAACGTGGGAAGTTGCTAAATAAAGAATTTAGAGCTTTTAGATACTCCTCATTGACAGTTCCACTGGCCCATAAATCCTTTTCAATAGCAGCTGTGAAATATGAACAGAAGTTAAGAAAAAGCTTGCATGGAAACACCATCTAAAGAACAACGGGTCACCAATACTATTGGAAAACAAATTGATAAAAGGAAAAATAAATTAATTTCAATGCACTGATGGTCTTGGAATAAGATGTTTGTTGGTTCTTCCTGAGGACGTTACCCTTGATAAAGAAAACTAAGGTGTATACACACACACACACTTAGAACTGTGATTATTGCTCAGTTACACAATGACAGGGCACAAAAAATCAGACAATTTACCATGGAGCTCATTTTATATAGCTGCAGTGCAACAACCATAATGTAAATATATTATTCATAGACTATGAAAACAGGAAAACTCACAGATGGAATTATTGCATCAGTAAAATACATTTTTGAGTTCTATAATTCTGTTCACCTTATGTGATATGTTCCAGTGACACTCAAATCTTTTAAGGAGTGTGACCACTACTACTAGCACCCACAAAAAGTCATAATGCAGAGAGAATTACCAATCAAACTGGAAGCACAAAGAGAACTGAAATCCTAACAGACTGTTAACATAGTGGATCTTTCAAAATGTTATAACCATAAGGTTTGTGAACCATACTTCTAGAAAAGAAAAGAAAAGAAATATATGCAATATAACCATAAAGTAGGCATGGTAATGGAAACCTACACAAACTAAAGATGCACTTTTTAAGTGATTTCTCCTCATTTTGGCCATACACACACACACACACACACACTGAAGTCCAACAGAGCTAGAGAACTTACCAGTTATGGCTCGTACTGTTTCACTAGAAGCATACTCTTGAATGGTATTGTTAGAAAATAGAAGTTTAACAAACATAGCAGCTTGAATGGATGTATCTGGATCACTTGAACCTATTAGATCCAATACAACCTGAACACCACCAGCCTCAGCAACAGCTCTCTTATTTGATCGGCTATACATTACAAGATTCTGCAGAGCACATATGGCTACCACTTTCATTTCTTCAGTAGGTTGGTCTTCAAGCACATTAACAAGAGCACGACAAGCTGAAACAGCATCAGCACTTCGAGCAAGTGCCTCATTCTGAAAAAGGTCACCAAGAGCCAATGTTGCCAAAAGCCTTGCCTGCTGAGCTTGGGTTTGAGGATCCAATAGATATTGGGATAGTGGTACAATTGCAGTTTTAGTTACTTTTGTTTCTCTGATCTTCACATTATTGAGTAATACTTCCAGCAGTCTTGCAGCTGTTTCCTCACACTGGTGAGATCTGAGAAGTTCTAAGAGAGCCTCTATGGCACCACTTTCAGCCATCGCTTCAGCACTGGTTCCATCATCACTCTCTAATACCAGAAGAGCATTCAATGCACCAATCACAGTGGCCTCAGAGCCTGAATGCAGCAACCTTACCAAAACAGCAACAGGAACTTCTAGATAAAATTCAGAACTGAATTGCAGAATGCTAGCTAAAACTGAGGCAGCTGATTCCCATAAAGCGTGTGGGAGAGAAGGATCAGCTTGCAATATCACTTTGGACAGCTCACTGACACCACCCTCTTTTGCAATTTCGTTTGGCCATATTAGTGCAATGCTAACAAGAGCCTTTACAGCTCTCTGTTGCAAGATATGTATGCCACAACCAAGAATTCTTATAAGGGGACTAATTACTTGTTGTATGACTGCATCCTTCTGAAGACGTTCTTCCAGGAGCATATGCGATAGAAGCTCTGCTGCCAACTGCTGAACTGCAGGAGCAGGGGAATCAAGAAGTGGGATAAGTGGTTCTATAGCTTGGTGAGAGGTCAGTGTATAATCAGCACGACACTGTGGATGCTCCAGAATATTTACAAGGACCTGTAATGCACTATGTTGTCCATCAGGCCCAAATTCTGATCTTAACAACAACTGAAAAAGGGGCTCAACCACTTTTGCAGCAGACGGTCCTTTAGCTATAGTAGCATTATTTGTCAATATCCGGAGCAATTCCGCAAAAGCAGCACATAAGAAATCTGGCGCTTCATGAAGGATATCAAGTACGCTTTCAATTACCCCAGCTTTCACCATTTCCATCTTACAAGCAGGCCTGTCTTTCCCTAACTTCACAAGAGCTCTTGAAACAGCTTCATGAAGCATGTAATTCTTACCATAAAGAAGACCTACAAGAGGTATTACAGCACCATGTGCAGCAACTAGTTCTGCCAGTTGTTCATCATCCACAAGTTTATCTAATGCACGGACAACTGAGTGATGAGCAGAACTGAACTCAGTTACAAGGAGAGACACTAGAGGCTCAACACAACGAGCTGCAGCCATAGTGGACCTGATTCTTGTATTAGCAAAAAGAACACAACACAACTCAGCAGCATCTCCCTTCAGTTCCATTGAACAATTTGTTGAGAGGATTCTGCAAAGAACATCCACCGCGTTCATTTCAACATCAGCAGCAGCAAGTGCCCTAGAAGGATTTTCACTCAACAGCCTAACTAATGCTGCAATAGCAGCATGCTGCTCTCTCTCCATTCCAGTATTAAGAATCTCAACCAAGGGTTGAACAGCTTGCCGGGCAGTCTCCGCATTTCTGATATGGTCAGCAGAGAATAGGCTTTCTAATGCTTTAGCAGCACTAAGCCTAGCAGCTCTTCCTCCGAGACGTAAGACTGCTACAAGTTGACCAACAGCACCAAATGCTGCCTCATGTCTTCGAATTTCAGCACTGCTAAATAGGATCCCCAATAGATCAGTAGCAGCTTCCTCTGTTGCATCTTGAGGGCTCAGAGAGAGATACTTAGTCAGAGCTTCTAAAGCCCCGGATTCCACCATAACAATCTTATTTGATGGACTGTCTTTTGCAAGCTGAATCAGAAGCCCAAGGGACAGAAAAGGTGCACCAGGGCGGTCCGGAATTGGTTTAAGTAGATCAACAAGGGCAGGTATTGCTTTTCGAGAAGTAGCACCAACCCTAATGTCTTCAACTCTAAATAACCTCTCAAGAGCAACTTGATCTGGGTACCGTATCAAAGCAAACTCCTCAGACAATTCAAGAAGCTCTTGTATATCAGCATCAGCACCGCCAAGCAAGGAGATAAGACCACCAGCAGCCCCTGAATTTGCAACAGATAGGAGAGTCCCTCGGCTACCATTACAGACTAAACTGGCCATTGCTTGTGCAGCAAAATATCTGTTCGCCGGAACCTCTGACTTCACCAGATTTGCAAGTACTGGTATAGATTTCATTGTTCCATGTGCCCGAATGATATCTCTATCTTGGAATAAGATCGCTAGCAATAATGCACAAATCCATATGCTGTTATCTTCCTTAAAATCAATCTGCAAATTACCACAGAGAATCATGCATTTTCAATAAAAGTATGAGGGAATATAGCCTCAATTGCAGAATGGGGAAACAGGGAATAATATCAATGTCATCTCCGAGAAATTTTATGTATAGTTGTAAGCACCATAAGTTCTCTACTTATCAACGTTATATAAACAATTAAGAATAGGATTGAGTACCTGAGCATATTGGGAAGATCGTTGGGAGATTCTCTCAGTGACAACTTCAACTGCTCCAGCTTCCATTATTGTGATTTTACTCTTTTCATCATGACAAGCAAGGACAGAAAGAAGCCATATAGCCAAATTTGCACCGGAAATAACTGATGTGCCAGTATCAGATTCCCAATTCCTGTCTTCTCCTTTAGCATGCCTACATATGCTAATGGCATCTTGATCATCATCTGGTGGATTTGCCAATGAAGTCTCTCGAGAACCAAGCATTGTAACAAGTGATTCAATTAGATATATGGAAGAATTTAATTGATTCAGATCTTCCACCATTTTATGGTGATCAACTTTTGCGGCACATATCAGAAGTGCAGTACCGCCAATTTTGACCTTTAAGTTTGTGGAATTGATCACCCTTCTAGCAATTGATGGTATGCACTCAGAAGAACTAGCAACAGTCTCTCCTAGAACAACAGGTTGATCATGGCAAAGTCGTGACAATATCTCAATAGCTTTATCCTGTAACAAGGGTGTTGCATCAGCAATGGATGAAACTATTGGAGATATGTTTTCTGGAAATTCAGCTAAAACTGCCCATGTAGGTTTTATTTGTCCACTGGCTGATTCTGATCTTGACAGAATAGCAAGAGCATCTAGTGCCTCTCCAATGGCAGCAGATCCACCTCTGGAAGATCCTAGAAAAGAAACTAATGCAAGAACTGAACCAGCACGGTTCACACAATCAGTAATGGCAGAATCAACTCGCCTTGAATGGAGCAGTCGTGCTATGGCTGCTGCTGCATGAGTCTTCCCAGAAACAGTTCCTTCATGTAAAACCCTTGTAGAAGGCAGAATAATTTGCTCAGTAATCGCTATCTCCGATATCTCAGCATCCAACATAAGATTTGCTAGAGCACATACAGCCTGCTCTGCAACTTCCAGAACTGAAGAATTGGAAAGTGAGACTAAGGGAGACATTGCATCTCGAGCAAAAGCAGCCACATCCCTGTTCTCCTTAATTGAAAGAAATATTGCAGCAAGGCAGCGACAGGACTCTAGTACGATGTTTTCCGATTCAACATTTAGCAGCTTCATGACTGACCCGAGAGTTTTTACAGCAATGTTACTTTCACGCAAGTCCATCCTGGTTTCAAATATCCCAGCTAAAGCCGATGCTGACTTTGCTTGAGTTTCTTCTTTACTTGAGCTCAATATTTTAATCATGGTCTCAATTGCATCATTTGCAGCACTACCTTCACGTGATATATCTTGGAAGGGGACCACTGAAAGCATACTTCTTAAAGCATCCAAAACATACACTTTAGATTCAGGTAGATCACTGGTTAATAATGCACTGAGCTGACTGATAGTAGCAGTATCAGATTTATGAATTAAATGGTTCAATGTCTTTGCCGCAATTTCTTTCCCATTTGAGCTCCCATTCTTAAGCAGCCATAATAGTGCAGGAACAGCATCAGCACTTTCAACACACGCACATATATCTTCACTGTGATTGCATAGATTCTTGAGGATCAATGCAGAATCTTCCTTGGCCTTCACGGAACCTGTTTCTAGAATTTGAACAAGAGGAGGAATGCCACCAGCAGCAGTAATGGCCCACTTACTTTCATCATTTTCATTAGATAGAAGGCAAAGCAGCGCAACCGCACATTCCTGTTGCTGTTCTGATGATAAACCAAGAAGTGATATCAACAGCTGAACACCTTCACGACCTTGAAGAGCACACCATAGACTTCCTTCGTTGTTGCAAAGTGCGAGGAGAGCTCTTATAAGCTCTTCCTGAAGTTCATTGGTTGTCATTGTGATCAATCCGACAAGCAACCTTTTAGCATCAGAATTTGCTAGTTTAAGTGAGAGTATACTGTTCCCATACAAACTAGCTAGCGCTTCTATGGTACGTTCTTTCACAAGGAATGGTAAGCGAGGTTGGAACTGATTAACTAAAGTCTGCTCAATAACCAGCGGATCTGATGCTCTAGTAGATTCTGCATTTCCATTATAAATCATTAAAGCCGAAGCCAAAGCCCCAAGTGTGTCGGCAGTCTGAGCAGGTGAAGAACATGACTCAAGGCTTTGACCAAGACTTGAGATGACATATGATAAACCACCAGAAATGTTTGCCAAAGCACACATAGCATTCTCCTGCAATGCTTGAGCATACTCACCTTGCATGAATTCTTTTGAAGGAGCAATAGTAGCATTTATTAAAGCAGGAATACCATTGGAGTTAGCTATTTCCTTTCTAGCTTCTTTGCACTGAGCAGAAAGAGACTTCAGAGCACCTGCAGCCTCAGCTCTAACAGGGGCTTCATTACCAGGCCCTAAAAGTTTAAGCAACTGTTTAGTAGCTTCAGCAGCCAATATCTTGGAACAAACGGATGCATCCTCCATCATCATACAGGCAAGAAGAAAGCATACATTAGCTTGAGTGCTTGACTGTCCAGTTATGAGCAACTTTACAAGTATATCAACTCCTCCAGCCTGAACTGTCACCGACCAAAATCCCTCAGTGCTGCTTGAGAGATTTTTTAATGCTCCAGTCAACAAGTTATCAACCAATTCTCCTGTCTTGAGCCCATTCTTTAGCAGCTTCCAAAGCACTGGAACAACTCCCTCAGTTGAAAAAATCTTTGATCCAACATGATCCTTGGCACCACCTTGTGAAACAGCATAGATGGTCTTTGCAGCTGCAATTTGACCTTCTGCTGAGCTGGACTTGAGGAGACCAAGCAACGGTGGTATGCAGCCCCCAAGCAAAACTTTAACCCTTAGCTCATTCTCCTTACAAAGCGAGCCTAAAACAGTTGCAGCCTGAATCTTCACTCCAAGAGATCCTGATCGGAGAAGAGAGACAAGAACTGGAACAGCCTGAGAGTGAGATCCAACAGCACTAAAAGCATGTTCACGTGTATCGACGAGTTCCAGCAACTGCCTCAGAGAATTCTCTTTCTCTTGTACAGATGAGGAACTCTGCCGCAACTGCTCAATGCATTGTGCGACACTTGCCAATGTCCCATCTGGATCCTCCATGCTACTTGTACGATCCCTACAGGTGATTTAAGCATAAGGTGGTCTATATAGAATTATAATGGCTAATAATCATAGCATGCAAAATCAGTAAATGATAAAAGAATAAGGAAAGATAATATTATCTTGTACATCAATGAAGTAGTACTAAACGTTACCAAAACAAATGGAGTGGTGCTAAACTAGATACTCTCTATCAGTTATAGTTCAGAAGCAACAGGAAAAGAATACAAGGCCTATGACAGCAAACCAAAATACTCAACTAAAAAGCTAATGAGGCCTATGACAATAGAATCCAAGTCAAAGACACTGATAAGCATATTTTTTTTTTTTGGTAATAAAAGAAAAACAACCGGGGAGCAATACAGGGACATTGAACAAAAACTTAAAAGGAGGTTCAACACCTCTGCTGGTGGAAATTGGTACCAGTGCTCTCCTATCCCTCTCCCTCGTGCCAAGACTGCCATGTTCTAACTAAACAGTTAGCTAAACTTTATGCTGTTTGCAAATTTCAGACTGCTCTAAATCTAGTAAGCAGCTCCCTGCCCAGACTTCTCCACATTGTTCTAAACTCTTCAACACAATGCACCTTGTGTCCTTGCATAAAGTATGCTACAATAAAGCTCACACTAACCTCAGACCCATTTTTATAACTGAATGTGGAGTTGGCGGCTCGGAATCTTGAAGTTTTGCATCCCCATTTTTGTCCTGCAACCATGAGAGACATAAAAAAGGTAATGATGTTAAAAATTCAAATTTATTCAATTGATTATAACAAGTCATCAACAGGTGAATGAAAGTAGCCATGTAAAAATAATAAAAACAAGCTATATGATTATAGTGAGAAGCTATACTTAAGAAAGGGTATGGAAATCATTAACAAGAAAGCATTGCAGAATTTAGTTCTGAAACAATCAAAAAATATTCCCAACTCGGCCGATTATTCTAGGGCTTAGAGAAAGTTGAAAGTAGACATGCATCATTTCGTTCCTCTGTTCGTTGTTTTGGGGACAGAGATACTGGTAATTACCTGTCACATTCTAGTATGAGAAAATCAGAGAATACACATTGTCATATTGTTGCTCAGCATATGTCTCTGAACTAAACTCCATTGCTAATGGCAAACTTTTAGAGAAATGAAATGAACCGGTAGGTGTAGCATTAATGCATATTAATGACACAGTCACCTCAAAGTATATTATTTTGAAGAACGTATACTTGAAAATCACATATTAAATTTCGGAATAAGTGGCTCTTGATAAATTTCAAATAGAAGTATTCTTCAGCCAACAAATTGGCAATAAAATTTCCGAGTGCCCACATCCAAATCTATTTTAGGTTTCATCATTGTTAGACCGCATTTCCATATCGAAGAAAAGAAACAATCATTCTCCAATCTTGTAGAAAACAAATTCTACTAAAAGGATGCATTTATTTATTAACAATGATGAAAATGAGATCAAAACACATCAACCACCTTAAACTTCATAAATGTATCATATCAATAAATTCGCAAACCATATCCTTTAAATCATCCCAAAACTAAGCATGAAAATTTAGAAACACACCATATCATTAGCAGCAAGGCCGCTGCCATTGTTGGCAGCGAACCTCCAAGACACTGTCGCCGCCAGCTTTGCTTTTTATTGCAAAATTCGCTGAATCTTGAAAGAAAAAATAATAAACCTTAGCCCCTCGTCAGATCCAGCCGCTACGCGTCGTCAAAACATTAAAATCCCCTGCCAAAAAGTAAACGAAATAAGTTAAATACGAATTTCTAAATAAAAAAAAGTCCTGATCAAGCAAAAATCATGATAATTCAACAAAAGACCTCAAAAGAACAATAAACCAATACATCTAATACTAGTAAACTGAAAGTTCAAAAAGGGGAAGAGCAAAAGATCACATTTCCATCGCACTGATTTTGTATCATTTTCCATTAAAATGAACTGAAATTTTACCAAATTGAAAGTCAGTAGATAGCAGATCGAAGAGGGATTAAAGGAGAAAAAAATGAGGAGCTTAGATTTGGAAGAAACGACACCGAATGATGAAAATAGAAATGTAGATGGAAAAAAGAAAGAGAAAGTGAAGGCAAACCTTCAAGAGAGAGAAATGAAGGAAGAATGAGCTTAGTCTCCTTGATTTGGAGTGCTTCAATCTATCAATTTCGTAGAAGAGAAGCCAAGGATGAGAGAGATATTAAAGACAGAGAGAGAGAGAAAGAGAAATTGATTTTCTTTTTTTTTAATTTTTTGGGTAATGCTTCTTCTACTTCTTCTTGTCCTTCTGTTTTTACGTTTTTTCCTTTTTTTTTTTTTCTGTGAAAAGAAAAAAAGAGCGAAGGTTGTGTTTTGTTTTCAGTTCACTCACAGCTCACACAGCCGACGCTTTAACTGGACCACCGACAACTTGAAAGCTCTGCTTCTCGGCTCAGCTTCTTCTCTTCTAAACTCGGCTTTTCTATTTAAAGATTTTTTAAAAAAAAAAGTATACTTATGCTCCCATTTTATAATTATTTTACTTTTAATTTTAAATTTTAAAATTTTTATTTAATAATTAAAC
>CM025251.1:25182418-25209081 GCA_013677275.1 Gossypium schwendimanii
CAGTAAACCTATTTAAAATATTTATATATTTATTAATTTGGTAGTATAATAATTTGTATCGCATAAAATTTTTAAATGTGCTAATTATGTTATATTTTATTGTTATTAACATTTAATTATTTAAGACGCAAACTTTAAAATATCATTTTAAAATGAAAAAGACATAATAAGAAAACCATGCAGCTTCAGTTTAAGCAACCCAAGCGGCCAAGTAGGTAAGCCAGCATCTTTTTCTCTCTCTTAGTTGGCTGGAAATGGATATTCATTGGTTTGTTGTTGTTTTTCTTTTCCAAAATATTCATTGTCTTATTGGTAAACAGTAAGATACACCTAATTATAATTATTATTAATTTGTTCCTAATAATATTCCTACCACAGCAGAAATTTTATTCCAATTACCAATATACCCTTTCCTGTTTACTTTTCTTTTTATATATTATTGAATAAAAACAATAAAAGAATAACTTATTTATCAACTTTTCCTTTTTTTGTAAGTAGTAGTAGACTGCCAGATATTTAACCTTTTTTAAAATTTTTGATTAAAAATTAAAGGAAAATAAAACCATTTGGCTTGATCAGTAATTTACTAAACAATTGGGTATGGAAGAACAATCCTACTCTACTGTAATTAATTCATCTTATTTAAGCTCAGCATATTGATTCTAATTTTTACACCAGAGGCAAATTCTATTGTACTATTTTTTTATATTACTTGTTTAGGTATAAATCTAAACATAAATATCAGAAAATAATTTTTTGGATAATATAATCAATTATATATTTATTAAATATATAATATATCATGTTTACGAATATATTTACTAAAAACAGTAATATCATGTCAGAAATTCAAAATTCTTTTTTGGAAGACTCGAAGGAAAGTGAAAACTAACCTTGTAATCAAGAAAAAGGATAAAAGTAAAACAAAGGGCTTACGGAACAAAATGAAAATGGTCACAAACAATTTTTTAATTTTAAAATGATATAAAGGAAAAATACACGAAAATTAATTAATTAATAAATATGATAAATATATGAAAATGCATTTGTCTTATGTGTGTTAGACATATTATACCAAGTAAGTACAGCCACGCTCAACCATTTCGCCAATCTACAAGCACATCACATCAAGTAATATTGTCCATCTAATAAAAAAAGATATTTATGTGTCGATTGAATATTAACTCGATTGATATAAACATCGTTGTCCATGCATGAAAACGTGGTTTTGAGTGCGTTGAAGCACATTATCCTCCTATTTTTGTGTTAAGGAGAGACTATGGGTAATTCTAGTTATTGTGCCAAAAAAATAATCAGAACCTATAATAAGATTGTTAAAAAAAACAGATATTTACGTTATGCGACTCGGGTGATAGGCTACCAATTAAGAGTGATAAGTAGCTTATGAACATCTCCATTAAATACATGTCTAAAGTCAGCGGAGTCAAGACAACAACTCCACCTATCAATCTATCATTGTTTTCCAACAACACTAAGCTCTTCCATCTCATAGAATATCTCTTACAACTCTTGGCCCGCTAGGTGAATAATCTCTCTAACCCCCTCTAATTTCATTCGTAAACAATTGGTTCAATAAGCATAGACAGCACAACTTATTCCAACTATGATATCCTTACCAACAAAGAAGAACATCAAAGGTTGAATCTACAACCTCTACCTCAAACTCAAACAACCTTGGACCAAACTTGATTATCCTATCAACAATCGTAGCCTTAAGCTCACACAAGTCATCATTACAATTTGTACAACCTTTATAACCTACATTATCCTTACTACATGGCATACTCGAACTACCTACCACCTAGGTACTATGTTGCTTATCCGAACTAGTAGCCATATCCCTCCCAAACTCACCCTTACTCTTTCCTTAAGGATTAAACCTCTCAAAACACCAACACAAATTCTCAATCATTCAAAGAAATCCAAAAAGAAAATGAAAATCCTTGAAGAACATATCTTGACGCAACAACAACTCTACCAACAACAATAAGAAATCAATCTACACAATGAGAAAATCATTGCAGAATTACGAGCAAACCAAAACCCCCAACTACATGCCCCACAACCAGAAGTACAAAATGGGGAACTGCCTAGTCATTTCTCTATAAGCAAATAAATCCAATTACATTCCCATAAATCCAACCACATATGTTGAACCCCAAATAGCTACTAGATGCAAGCCTTAAGAAAATAAACACAATCCTTCAATAAGTCAAAATTGATAAATATGGAATAAAATTACTTTAACAAACATTTTACCCTAGAAATAGCAGTAGAATACATGTCTCCAACCTTTAAACTTCCCAAAGAGATATATGATGGTTAGAATGACAATTAAGACCACCTTGTTTAATACAATAGTTACAAGAATATTTTGAGTGCCTTTGATGCCTTAAAGTGTTGAGCTTTCCCCATGACACTCAATGACCATGAAAGGTCATGGTATCTAACTTATTCATGAATAGACTCCTCACTAACAAAACATTGTTGCAAAGCCTAGTACAGTCACTTCCTATTAAAGAAAAGAAGGCCGAGTCACTAAGGGAGTCTATTCACAGATTTAATGTAATAACACTATTACACCTCAAGTCTAGTGGATCTGAGATTAAGGCATGTAGTAGTGAAATTATGTATTTGGAGAAGTGTAATCCGCCTAATTGCTTCTGCTAGCGAATATGTGTGGGCGTATAGCAACCATTGTGTAAGTAAGTGAAGATTCTACTTCAGGTTATTCTGTTATTTAAAGAAAAAGAATGTATAAGAGATAAGGTAAGTATGGTATGAGTTACCGTCAAATGTATAGTACGTCTTATTTGTCTGTGTACTGTGCTAGTTAGGTTGTAAAGTGACCTGGTTAGAGAGCAACTGGATTGACTTGTCTAATATCCATTATGTAGGATTTGTATTTATGTTTCTCTCGGAATTTGTAGGCCATTAAAAAGGAAATTTTCTAAATTAAATGACACATGTTAAGTTCCACTAAGCGAGAATGGGTTATATATATGTGTGTGAAAAGGGTTTTGAGAAAGATTCTTCTTTCTTCAATATTACTCACTAATTTTTTCTTAAATCTAATTATATCTTTTCTCTATTAAACTGAAAGTTAATGGTTTTGATTTAATCAGTGGTTATTCCACTTCCTGGTAAGTATTATAGCTTTGCAAATAAGTTTTTGAAAGAATAGATTGCTAAAAGTTATATGAAAAATAAGTTATGAATACAAGACCTTGCATGGGGGTTATCTGTGATTGAAATATTAGCAATATGTATGTAAATAGGTTTTAATGGTGAATCTGTGTTCTTTAAGTAGTTGTTGTTGTTTGGTCGAGAAGGATGTCTAAGTTTGGAGGTTCCAACTTCATTAAGTGAGTATCAGATGAGTTCCTAATATTAACTCCGACAAGTCCTTCTAGATAGTTCCCTTGAATGATACATGAGTACTTGAATGACTACTAAAGATATATATGTAATCTTGGTGTAGCGTCCTTGTGAGTCAAATATGTTATGAATTGTATGCATAGGTGTATGTGATTTTGTAAAGAAACTATATGTGGGTTTCTAGAATGCATATTGTGACTTATGATCGTATTGATGTGTGTGAAACATGTACTGAAGTATAATTTGGTTAAGAAAATGAGTATAGCCTACCTTAATGTGTACATATGTTAGATATATGATGCATAATTGAAAACGTAGGAGAATTAAGGTGTAATAGAGTGTTGGGAGATGATGTGATGTGAGTCTTGATACCGCAATGGTATTTGATAAAGTCTGTCGGGATAGTAAACACGAATTTTGGTATAACAATTCTAAAGAAATTTCATGGTCGTGGCATATTCTGGAAAGAGCGGATGAGTTACATTTATTTACTGGGGTTTTCTACGTGTCCCAAAGTAATGGTGGGCAAACCTCATACAATGTGAGTTTAGGCAAATCCATATCGCAAACATGACAGTTCATGGGGCACCTGGGTGGCATTCTGTATGGCTTTTGTAGCGCATTTTGTATGGCTTTTGTGGCATAATCTATATGGCCTTTGTGGCACATTCTGTATAGCCTTTGTGGCTAATTCTGTTGGCCTTTGTGGAGTACTTTTGTATGTTGCCTTTATGGCATACTCTGATAAGTTTATATGGTGAATTATGCATTACCTTTGTAGTAAGTTTTGGGTACATTCTAAGTGTTCTTTGATAGATATTTCTATGATAAGGTATGATATGTCTAAAGTTATATTGGTTTGATTAGTTTTGTGGTGCAATCGAATGAGTCTCAAAGGAAGTTTCCTGAAAAGAAGTATGTATCTGTACATTCAATGAGGGTATCCACCATGGTAATCTGTCAGTCTAGAATACAATAATTTTCATGATTATGAAAGATATAAGTATCTATTAGTCTAAGTTGTCTATACTATGTAGGGTTAAGTTCAAGTTATCTGGAACCCGCCATATCTGAATAGTATTGTGTTTTGTTCAGGGCTCTTACGGATCTCATTTGAATGGTATGGATAGTCCACTATCTATCCAAGTATGTGTTAGGTATTGAACTGAGAAATGATTTGATTGATAGTCTAATAATGTCAAACATCAACATAGGAATCTGCCAAATGAGAGTTTAGATAGTAAGTGTCCACCAGTGACCAAATGTTCGTGAACGACCGTTCTAGGAAAATTGTTTAAGGATATGTAAAAAGGAAATCTGTGGAAAGTGGGTGCTATAGAGATATTCTCTTAAGAAGTATATTTGATGTTTTAAGAGGAAAAATGTAGTAATGTTTAGTAAGATATAGAGTCAGCCATTTAGTTAAATGAAAGATAACATGTTAAGGAAGTATGTGGCATATAAGCATGTGTTTTTCTGATGATGTGAAGGTATCCGCAAAAAATAGACGTGGGTAATCTAAATAATCAGGATGAAGAGTTCAGCATGAAAGGTTTAAAGGTAATTTGTATTTCAAATTCATTAAGTTTGTGTAAATTATAAGTGTTACATTTATATTTCAGGTATTACTGGATGGATGAGTTTGCCAAAAGGGACGATGCCAGGAATACGCCAAGGAAGCGACAGATCGAGTTTTATGCATACAATGGACTATCTGGAAATGTGGCATATTGTAGGATTAAACCTTAAAGAGTCTATCTTTAGTAAACATTTATTTTGTAAAAGATATAGTGACAAGTTTAATGTATTATATTACTTTTAAACACATTTCTTTGTTACTTTAGATACTAGAATTTAGATAAAGTAATAAGAAAAATGTTTTAAGTCAACAGTACTATAAGATTGTTTTGAAAATTATGTCTAGTATTGTGAAGTAACACCTAAAATCCGAATTTGGTGAATCGGGTTGAGTTGAGGGCATTACAAACACTGAAGTCAAATGGTTTACAGATGAGTGACCTATTCAAGCATTTATCATAGGTGTTGATCGCAGCATCTCAAGTACGCTTTAATAGATGATAAAATCAAACAAGCTATTCACCTTTTACGAGAAAGCCCATAGGTACACAAAAACTAAAAAAATGAAATCGGCTAACATAGAGGCATTTAAATCCTTCATCAACTCCCCTAGCATAGATTTGATATGCCACACAAAGGGCATCCCCTTTTGCATGACCACCAAAGAATCCTAGATTTGAATACACATGGAGGGAAATATTTCTTTAGCCCTACCAACTCCCCTAATGCTAAAGATCTGACAAGCATGATACGTAGCACCAATTGTTGGAAAAATTGTAACAACCTATACCCAGCTCGATTGCCAAGCCTGAATACTAAGACGCTACACTACCGTCACTCATCATAAACATTACACACAGTCACATGACTAAGCAAACGTCTTCTTTATTTAATATTCGTGCGAATTGTAAGTCATACAATCTCTGCTAATAACTAAAATATGCTAAGCATAAATCGAGTGAACATAAAAATAACATTAACATGCATTAGGACCACTTAGCAAAATTTCCAAAATAGTTATGTAAGTATTAATATTGAAGGTGTGTTACCGATATTTCTCTCAAGTGGTATCGATACCACTTGGAAAATCGATACCAAAATTGCTTACTGTTTCTCGTTTACAAACCAATCAAAAATCATCGGTACCACTAGAAAAGTATCGATAATTTTAGCTTGAGTATCAATACTCGTGATAAAATATTGATACCAACATACAAAACTAATTTCCTACACTTTCAAAAATCACAGAAGTATTGTTTTTAAAACCCGAATATCAATACCTTTACTCCAGACCATAATAATATAGTAGTTTCAAGCATATAATCTATACCAACTTAAACACAAACAACATGCATCATTTACCTCATAAAATGGGTACCAAAAAGTCCGATATATCAGTCCAAAACATCATAATCATGACTAAGCAAGAAATCAATAAAACATACTTTAAGTCCATAGGTTCTAAGTAAGATAAACATGTAATCAACTTAATAGTCATAGCATATAGTCTACCACAATGTCTTTATTCCCCAAAACATAAATAATCAAATAAGCACCTAAAAATAGCTACAAATAGAAGTGTACGCCTTGCAAGCACTGAGGGTGAAGAAATATTGTTGTCTGGTAAATAGTCAGAATTGACGAACAAGATTAGTTCTGCAATGTTTACTAGAAAGTTGATTCTTCAGGGCACAGTGGCTTATCTAGCGTGTATTTTGGATACGCCCAAGTCCAGAAGTGAAATCAACCAAGTACCTATAGTGAGGGAATTTTTGGATGTGTTTCATGAGGAACTACCTGTTATGCCCCTTGAAAGAGAGATAGAGTTCTTGATAGAGTTGATACTAGGGTTAAGTTTTATATTATGCACGCACTATAGAATTGCACAGTTGGAGCTTAAGGAATTAAAGGAACAGTTGCAAGACTTGTTGAGCAGCGTGTGCCGATTTGTTTGTTAAAAAGAATGATGAATCTATGCGTCTGTGTATAAATTACCGTCAGTTGAATAAGGTTACAATAAAGAACAAGTGCCCTTTACCCATGATTGAAACTTGTTTGATATGTTAAGTGGGGCTTCAGTTTTATCTAAGATCAATTTAAGGTAAGGGTATTATCATATACAAATCAAGGATGATGATGTGCTAAATGTAGCCTTTTAGTCTAGATATGGTCACTATGAGTTTTTGGTGATGCCATATGGGTTGACAAATGCACCATCAGTGTTCATAAACCTAATGAACAAGGTAGTCTAGCCTTACTTGGACCAATTTGTTGTAGTCTCCATTGATGATATACTAGTTTATTATATGAATGAAAGGGATCATAAGAAACATTTAAGAATTATGTTGAGGACCATGCATAAAGATCAGTTATATGCAAAGTTCAACAAATGTGAGTTCTAGCTGAAAGAGGTACACTTCCGGGTAGACCCTGCTAAGGTAAAGGCAATTTTGGAATGGAACTCACGCAAGAATGTATCTAAAACTCATAGCTTCTTGGGGTTCGCATGATACTATAGGAGGTTTGTGAAGGGTTTCTCGATTATAGCATCGCCTCTCACCAAGTTGTTGAGAAAGAAAGAGAAGTTTGTATGGACTGATGAATGCCAGTAGAGCTTCAAGGAATTGAAAACATTCTTAATTGAAGTTCCAATGTCAGCACAACCAGAGCTTGGCATTGAGTACATAATTTATACTAATACCTCTTTAAATGGGTTCAGTTGTGTCCTTATGCAGAAAATAAGGGCAATAGCTTATGCATCACGTCAACTAAAACCTCATGAGAAAAATTACCCTACGTATGGTCTGGAATTAGAAGCAGTGGTCTTAACACTGAAACTCTGAAGGCATTATTTGTATGGGGAAAGATGCCACATATTTTCTAATAACAACAGTCTGAAATACTTGATGACCCAGAAGGGTTTGAATCTACGCCAAAGAAGATGGTTGGAACTGTTGAAAGACTATGATCTGATCATTGAGTATCACCCTAGGAAAGCAAATGTTGTGGCAGATGCTTTGAACAAAAAGATGGTGTTGAAGGGAAACCAGTCAATCTGAAGAGCAGAAGAAAATATAGTTGTCCCTTCTTCCTCAAAAAGAAAGGGAAAGCACACTAAGAAAGGCGAGGCTAAGGTTTTTGGGCCATCACAAGTGGAAAGGAAGAGAACTAGAAAACCTAAAGACTTATCTAAGTTTAAATGTTTGTTCTACAGTAAAAAAGGGTACTTCAAGGCAAACTGTAATAAATATTGGAAGGAATATCTGGCAACCAAAGACAAAGGTATGGAAATCTTTATGATAGAAGCTTGTTTAATAAAGGATTCAATAGACCACTAGGTCATTGATTCAGGAGCCACTAATCATGTTTGTGTTTCTCTATAGGGGTTCGAGGAGACAAAAGATCCTAGAGATAAGAGTCTATCGTTGCGAACTGAAAATGGGACAACTGTGGCAACAGAAGTAAGGGGAGATGTACACCTGTATTTTGATAGTTTTAGGAAGATTATTTTGAAAGATTTTTTCTATGTACCAAGTTTCCAAAGAAATTTAATTTTAGTTGCATGTTTATATAAAGACAACTTTTAATAATGGAATTTTAGTATCTAGAAATCGCAATATTATCTATAATGGATGGATGTCAAATAATATTTATTTTATCAAACCAAATATGTATACACTGCTTGAGATTGAAATATCGAATAAAAGACTTAAAACTTCTGACTCTAATGAGGTGTACCTTTGGCATTTGAGACTTGGTCATATTAACTAAGAAAGAATCACTGGACTTGTGAAAGATGACATATTAAGTTAGCTTAAAGAAGTTGATCTTCCACGATGTGAATCTTGCTTGGAAGGTAAGATGACTAAGGGACCTTTTACTGAAAATGGAACGAGGGCCAAAAAACCCTAGAACTTGTGCACAATGACATATGTGGCCCTATGAGCATTAGTGTAAGAGGTGGTTACTAGTTTTATGTAACATTTATTGATGACTATTCCAGATATGGGTATGTATACCTGATGCATCGCAAGAGTGAAACCTTTGATAAATTCAAAGAGTTTTGTGCGAAAGTAGAGAAACAACTAGGTTTACCCATAAAGACACGTTGGCTTGATCGAGGTGGGAAATATTTATCAAATGTGTTATTAGGGTACCTCATAGAGAATGAGATTCTATTCCAGATAACCGCGTCGAGCACTCCACAATAGAATGACGTTGTAGATAGAAGAAATCTAACATTGTTAGACATAGTACATTCGATGTTAAGTTATTCGAAGCCTCCAAAATCTTTTTGGGGATACGCTGTACAAACGACTTGCTATATTCTGAATGATGTGCAAACACTAGGCAGTATTGAAAACCCTATACAAATTTTGGCATGATAGGAAGCCGAATCTAAATCATTCTATGGATGTAAATTTTATCAAACCAAAGAGGTACACATTACTTGAGATGCAAATATCTAATAAAAGACTTAAGAATTCTCACTATAATGAGGTGTACCTTTGGCATTTGAGACTTGGTCATATTAACCAAGAAAGAATCACTAGACTAGTAAAAGATGTCATCTTAAGTCCTCTTAAAAAAGTTGATCTTCCACAAGTTTAATCTTGCTTGGAGGGTAAGATGACCAAATGATCTTTTAATGCAAAATGAACGAAGGTCGTGAAACCCCTAGAACTTGTGCATACTGATGTATGTGGCCCTATGAGTGTCAATGCAAGAGGTGGTTACAAATATTATGTAACCTTTATTGATGATTATTCTAGATATGGGTATATATACCTAAAGCACCGTAAGAGTGAAATCTTTGATAAATTCAATGAGTTTTATGCGGAAGCGGAGAAATAACTAGGTATACCCATAAAGGCACTTCGATTTGATTGAGGTGGAGAATATTTATCAAATGAGTTCTTAGGGTATCTCATAAAGAATTACTATCTCAATTAACTGGGCCAGGCACTCCAAAACTGGATGACATTCCAAAGAGAAGGAATTGAATGTTGTTGGACATGGTACGTTCGATGTTAAGTAATTCAAAGCTACCAATCTCTTTTTGTGGACATGAAGTACAAACGACTTGTAATATTTTGAATGATGTGCCAACTAAGGCAGCATCAAAAACTCTATACGAATTGTGGTATAGCAGGAAGCCAAGTCTAAAGCATTTAAGGATTTGGAGATGCCCTTCCTACGTATTGGAGAAAGATATGAGGAAGTTGGACTCACAGACAAAATTGTGCAATTTTGTAGGATATCGA
Source organism: Gossypium schwendimanii (assembly GCA_013677275.1). Classification (NCBI taxonomy): domain Eukaryota; kingdom Viridiplantae; phylum Streptophyta; class Magnoliopsida; order Malvales; family Malvaceae; genus Gossypium; species Gossypium schwendimanii. The sequence goes on from CM025251.1 coordinate 25,192,660, forward strand.
AAGGGGACAAATGGTGTTTTGTTTTATAACCCTAAAGAGAAAACTATTATAGTATCAACAAGTTACATGAATAACTTCAAACCTTAAAATAAAGAAGTGCTAGAGGAAATTTCGAGAAATATAAAAAAACCTTATAAAAATGGTTCTAGAACTAACTCCTAATAGTAGACCTTCAAACAATCAACAACATAAGGTTCTTCATCACAGTGGGAGTGCCTCTCATAGGCTTGAGTTCTGCCAATCTAGCGGACAGATTTTTAACATTAAGTATGTCGAATAGGAAGATTATAACCCACTCACATATGACAAAGTGATGCAAAGTGTTAATTCTAAGCTCTGGGAAATAGCTATGAAAGCTGGGATGGATTCTATGAACTGCAACTCAATGTGGGAACTTGTAGACTTACTGAAAGGGATAAAACCCATAGGGTGTAGGTGGATATACAAAAGAAAAAGAAATACAGATGGAAAATTCGAAACTTATAATGCCAGACTTGTAGCAAAAGGTTACATTTAGAAAGAATGTATCAATTATGAAGAAACCTTTTCACCAGTCACCATGCTCAAGTCAATGCATGTATATTGCTATCCATTACAGCATATCTTGATTACGAGATCCAACAAATGGATATCAACACAACATTTTTGAACAACGATCTTGAAAAAAGCATCTATATTATACAAACTGTTTAGGTCCATATATGGACTTAAGCAAGCATCCCACTCATGGAATCAATGATTTGATCAAGCAATCAAGACTTTTGGATTTGAGCAAAACGTACATAAACCTTGTGTTTATAAACGTATAGGGGATGGAAAGGTGATCTTTCTCTTTCTATATGTCAATGAGGTTCTACTCATTGAGAATGATGTAGTGACATTGTCATCAGTTAAACTTGTGGTTAAATCAATAGTTTAGCATGAAGGAATTGAGAGAAGCTAATTTTGTTCTAGGTATTTGAATCCTAAGGGATTGAAAGAAAAAAATGATAGCATTACCGCAAGTTTCATACATAGACAAGATATTGGAGTTTATGCAATTACCAATTCGAAGAAAGGAAATCAACCTTCTGCATTGAGATTTCATCTTTTTTGTAGGACTGTCCTAAGATAGTGGAAGAAAGAGATAACATGAGAAAGGTCCTTATGCTTCGACAATAGGAAGTCTCATGTAAGTTATGTTATGCACACACCAGAATATCTGCTTTGCAATGGGATTAGTAAGTCGATATTAGAAAAATCCAAGACCAAGACACTAACAATAGTTAAGTATAAACTCAAGTATTTACAGAGAATGAGGGATTATATGTTTCTGTATTCCAGAGGAGATCTTACTTCTATCGGATATATTGATTTTGAATTTCAAACGAATTGAGATACGAGAAAATCGACATCGGGATGTGTTTTTTTTCCTAAGTGGTGCGTCCATTGTGTGGAAAAGTGTAAAACTGAGCTATACTGCTAAGTACACTATAAAGGCTAAATATGTGGTTGCTTCTAAGGCTACCAAAAAAGCAATATGGCTTCGAAAGTTCCTTATGAATCTTGAAGTAGTTCATGGTATGGGAAAAGTTATAAGTTCCTTAGGAATCTTGAAGTCGTTCATGGTATGGGAAAAGTTATCATATTGTATTGTGACAATAATGTGGAAATAACTAATACCGAAGAGACAAGAAACCACAAGAAAACCAAAATATATTGATTGAAAGTATCATATCATAAAAGAGGATGTCGCAGACAGAATCATGGATATAGTTAAGGTCACATCAGAGGACAACCTTGCAAACCTGTTTACCAAGACTTTACTAGGTAGGAGTTTTGAGGAATATGTGGAGAGCATGGGAATGCGTTATATAACTCATCTACTTCACTAGGGAAAGTGAGAAACTATTGGATTTTTGCCTTGAGTGTAGTATATTCGTTTATAAACTTGTAATTTTTTCGAACAGATTGGTTAAGTTAACTGATTAAATTAATATACTTTGTACGATCGTCCTCATATGGCTTTTCCACACAAAGCAAAATAAAAGCAAATGTTGCTCATTAGTTATCTAATGTTTAACTAATACTAAGCGATATTATATAGTCAAATTGTAATATGAAAATGAAAATAAATCATTTGGTCATAGTGAACCGTTGAATATAGAAAAATTAAATATATTTCTCATAGATTCTTTTACGGTAAAGTCACATGATTTTAACTAGATTAGAATTAGGTTGAGAATATTATTTAATTGGAAATATATTGAGAAGTTTATTTTCGAAAATAGAAAAAAATATTAGGTTGGATCAAATTGTAAAGTATTGGGTTGAAAGCTCGAAAAGTACTCGTAATTGGACCTGGTATGGGAGTTGCCTAAAAGCCCTTCATATTAAAAGAGTAAATGGCAAATCCTAGTAATATTAACTAAGGTTTCTGCCACCTATACTTCTAGTTAGACTAGGAGTTCATTTTTCTAGTTGAAATAAACTTCTATAACTCAACAAGGGATCTACCTTCCCTCCCTACAAATAGATGGGACCGACAGGGTTATTTACACAACTTTCAGATACCATAATTCTGCCTGAAAATAGGAAACTTTTATTCTCTAAGAAATAAATATATTTTTTAGAATAACAATTCTGTCAGTTGCATTTGGTTATTTACTAAAATCGCCCTTTGGAGGCGAAGGATGGATAATTAGTGCGGATGATTTGGAAGATATAACTAGAGGACATGTATAGTTAGGTTCCATTTGTATATTTGGTGGAATTTGGCATATAACCTTTTGCATGGGCTCATCGTGCACTTGTATGGTCGGGAGAGGCTTACTTGTCTAATAGTTTAAGTGCTTTATTCGTTTTTCATTTCATTGCTTGCTGCTTTGTCTGGTTCAATAATACCATTTATCCTAGAGATTTTTACAAGCCTATTGGACCAGAAGCTTCTCAAGCTTAAGCATTTACTTTTCTAGTGAAATACCAACATCTTGGGGATAACATGGGATCCGCTCAATGGCCTACTGTGTTAGGAAAATATCTAATGTGTTCCTCGATTGGAAAAGCCATTTTTGGAGGGGAAACTATGTGTTTATTAGATTTGAGTGCTCCTTGGTTAGAACCTCTAAGAGGTCCTAACGGTTTGGCCTTGAGTAGGTTGAAAAAAGAAATACATCCTTGGATAATGCTTAAAGAAGGCTCAGCAACATGCTTTCTACAGTTAATTAAATATGCCACCAAAGTCCACATATACAACTTGTTAGCTTCCCACATAAAAAAGGTGTAACTAGAGATAAAATCCAACATCATAAGCACAAAAAAGGTATAAAAAAAAACCCTAAAGCCTTATTAAAGGCTGAAGTCCCCACCATGCTCAATAGTTTCTCCTTGGTTAAAATTGAAAAATAAAGCTTATAGTTATCTAACTATAGACTTCTACACTCCAACAAAGTTCTCATATCTACCTCAATGGTACAACACTCAAAAGCATCACTAATATCAAAACATCTAAAAGCCTTTTCTTTTCCTCAGCACCCTTACCTTTACCCTTATCTCCACCCTTACGCTTGTCTTGGCCATTCATTAAAGCACATCAAATAAAAGACACAACATAAAAAAATACGATTGAGAAGGGACAAGAAAACTCACCTAACACAAAAGTTAGGTCCTCACTGGTTTTTGAATAATTTTTTTAATAAAATATCCTTTAATTAAATTAATCTCCTTTTTATATTGTCCTCACTGGTTTTTGCATACGAAGCAAAACGAAATAAAAAAATTGTCTCACTAATTATCTAACGTTTAACTAACACTAAGCGGTATTACGTGGTTGGATTGTAATATAGAAAAACAAGTTGTATTAATAGATAATTTAAACATTTCCTTAGTCTAACCATAAATGAGAAAATTATTTGAAAGACTAATTTTTGGTCTATCGAGTCCCGTTGGGGAGATACATTGTCTTGGGTATTGGAGCGAATGACTCCTAGAAGATAGAGACATAAATGTAACTAACTAGATTGACAGTACATTAGATATAACCCAAGTAGAATAGATCCTAGATCTGTTTGTGGATTTATTCACTTGTGACATTCATAGTATGACATACCTTTATCCTGAGCAGGTGATGGACTACGTATGTGTGACTCGTATACTTTGATGTAAATAAAAGCCTGGGTTCAAAACTATAAGGAACTAAAATTTGGTGCATTAAGTTTAGGACTTCTGTAGCATGTAGCATCATTCCACAATAGTGAAATTCAAAGCTAAACTAAAGGGTAAATGATACCCTCTCATCGACATTACATGATAGATGAAAAGTAAACATTGTCACAGGTCATTTATCATTGTGATAAATGATTTGATTACTATTTGATAGTAATTAAATTTTTATGAAAGAAAATGTAATGATTACTTTGAGATATAGGATCATATTGAAAGAACAGATTTATCCCAAAGAGATTAAGATATCCTATAAGGGTAACACACTTATGACAAGGTCATTAGATGAGCACTTATTGCGTAACTTTCGTAATGGTATATAATAAGGGAAAGCTTAGTCACGATACTTTAGTGGAATGACTTTGTGACTAAATAATTTTGATAATTAACAGGAAAAAAACCAAAACTTAATTATAAATTATTTGATACCTAATTATATATGCCCAACTGGTTCCTTTGCTAGCCCGAGAAAACAAAAAATGAATTGCATGTAGAACCAATAGATGGAAATGAATAGAAGCAATGAAGTAAGAAAATATATTCCATGAATCACTATCTGCAGTGAATGCATTTTCTCACTAAGTGCGAAAATGATTTGATAATTAATTTAAGATTCATCGAATTTTTATTTAATTAATTATAATTAAATAATTGAAGTTTGAATATGGAATTAAATCAATTAGCCATTATGAGATTTGTTGAATAAGGAAATTAAATATATTTTCTCATAGATTCATTTATAGTAAAGTTGTTATGACTTTAACAGAATTAGAATTAGGTTGAGAAAATTATTTAATCGATAAATTAATTCAGTTAATTTAATTAATTGATTAAATAATATTTATTTAAGGAAATAGAAAGTAAATATTGGGTTGGATTAAATTATAAAGTGATGGGTCAAAATTCCAAAAGGAATATATAATTAGACTCGATACATGAGAAACCCAATTAGCCCTCATAATAGTATAAAGAGCAGTAACCCTAGTAGGAAACACAAGCACTTATTCAACCAAAACTCTAGTTGGAGTAGGATTGTATTTCCTATTTAATTAATATTATTTATCAGTGACTTGTTCAACCAAAACTCTTATACTTCTCCTTATACATATAAAGCATCGACTGAGCTAAACACACAACATTCAAACATTATTATTTTGTCAGAAAATAGTAGTAATTTATTTACACAGAATGAATTATATTTTCTACGAATTACGAGTTTTACCAGTTTATAGAGAGAACTTACTTTCCTACTAAAAAAGTAAATAATTTATTTTTTGTGTTTTTTGTTCTTGTTGCTCGAGCCTACACTCGACGTGATTCGTGGCGTAAGGATAGCGGAGAAGGCCACTTGGTTGAAAGTCAATATTAACTATAAAAATTATAAAAGCGCTCAATTTTATAAAAATTTTGAAACTTTCACTATAACTATAATAATCATTTTCTAAACCGATTTTTCCAACATACTACACCTCACTAAGAAGCAAGGCCACACCAAGCTCAACCACTTCACTAATTTGTGGGCTCTATTTGACAAGATAGTTGTTTCTTGCCATTGACATACCATGTAACTGTGTCACATCTATTTGCATCATCAAGCTAATAAGGAGACTTAGGCTAACAGCTCAAGTAATGACCTACCAAACAAAAGAGGGCAAGTGCCCTAAAATGTCTCTCTTAATACATCTCTAAAGTTAATAGATCCAGGACAACAACTTCACTTGCCTATCCATCCACCTTCCCTTATGACACTAAGCTCCTCCATATCTTAGAACATCTCTTGTGATTCTTGGCCCATTAGGTGAATTACGTCTCTAATCTCCTCCAACTTTCTACCATCAACAAATATGAATTGTTACATAAATTGCTCTGATTATGAAACACTATTTGTAAGACTAAAAACAATAGTTTAAAACATGCAAAAACACACCACATATTGTTTACTCAACTCAATAAACACACCTATGTTTGTAGGGTATTGCCCAGAGATTGAATCCACTAACAAGTAAATAGCACATGTCTTATTTACAACCAAATGAATCCAATAATTATTGTAACCTTAGTGTCACACACTATTAGTTAACTCTCTTAAACACTCTGACCTTTATTACTGAAGGTTACAAATGGATTCATAAAGGAGTAAACAAAATTATCAAATGCAGTTAACAAACTGTTCTTCAAAGAATTTATTTATGCTCACTCAAAATCATGTCTTTAATGGAGGATGTTGTTCCCTAAAACAATATTTTTAAGAAAAAAATGGTTAATCTAATAGAAGTCATCCCCTTGATAATAGGGATTAGGATGTCAAATATATCTCTCAGATCATATTCTTAATCTTTCAAATTATTTCCATCTATATCCTTTTGAAAAGAAAAGAATAAATTTAATATTTTGTGGATTCTAAATAATCTAGTTTTTCATTACAAATAAATCATATATTTGTTACAACTATATAGATAAATAAATTAAGCAAACAAAATACAAGTCAAATTTTACCAACAAATTATTTTCACTAGCAATGTTGCTCATTGTGTTTCTCATGATATTGTAATGCTATATGCAACACTTTGTCATGTCACTTGTCTTGTTCTAATAATCTCTTTAGTTGGTATTTTTGAAAAGAAAATTCTATAGCAAATACAAACATAATCCATAGAAAAAAAAATTAAAGAAGCTAAGGAAACTAGATAGATGTAGCATATGAATCCATGTTATTCATTAAAAACAACATAGTCCCTCTATTAAGTTGCATCTGCAAGTATCATCAAACAACATTTAACGATAACAATTTTCATTACAAGAGAAACCAAAAAATAGTATAAGTAGAATTACCAGTGGTTAAAAGTTATGTAAAAAAATATCATACAATATATCCTCTTCCTCAACTCCATCTCTACCCTTTTTTTTCAAAAATCTACGAGGCTCCTCCTTATTTGTACGCCCATTTAGATTTATGAAGAAATTAAATGGTTTTTTATTGTCCTTAGCTAGCCTTTATAACTCAAAATTGATAATTTTGATATGATTTTCCACGTAAGATATCATTCGAGCCTTCTTAGCAGCAATAACGTTTTGAAGTGAACCAACTTTTGGACATTAGATATGACATTTTGATCAGCATGATCCAGAGAACCTTGTCTACTTCAACCTTTTCTTTAGCATGTGTTCGAGCAGTATCATCCACATGCTTATCCTGTTTTCACTTAATAGATATTATCATTAGGGGAGAAGATCATTCAAGATGATCATACATAGTATTAACACAATGTTGCTTTATTATAACTTTGTAAATGAGGGAAATGAAAGACAAAGATTTGAAGCACTAAACTAGATTCTAAGTTAGCAATAATTTGGTCAATAATTGCGATGCCAAGATCAAAAGTTATCATGTTACCTCTTATGCATAAACACACCTAAATTCTTGTTCAATATGGTAAAGTAGAGAGAAGGCACTAGTTCTTTAAAGCAATCTTATGCAAGCTTGCATACTTCATACTTATTTCAGTTCTTGAGAGATAACTACATAATAAGAAGGATATTTATCCTTAATAGTTTGTTCCAATATCACCTTGAATTTGTTAACCCTTTCTTCATTCAATTTCTTCTATTTTATCCTAGTTGTAGAAGTCTCCATAAGCCTTCTTCCCTTTTCATTCACTATTTTTTGACAACTTGAATTCAAGAAAAGTCAATATAATTACATCTTATTTATCTAGAATACTATTCTTGGTAGCTTGCCTCTCAATTATTACTTTAACTAATACAACAGATGGTTTCAAACCTTCAATTTTTAGGATCTTAGAAACATTAGATGTGGGAGAATGCCTCTTATTTTGATTAAAGTTTATATTGGCTTCTCTTCTTCCAATTAAACTCTGTTTTTAGTTTTTCACTTAAACTTTGAATAACCTAGAGTTGTTTTAGTCATATATGCTACAAATTTTAGCCTATAAATAGGCCTTAGTTACTCTAGGTTTTACACAACAACAAAAATTTAGATTGAGAGAATTTTGTTCTTTGTTTTAAAGGGACTTTCTTGTGGGCTTCAGGCTTTTATTTTAATTCTCTCCATCTTTTGTACTCTCCTTTATTATAGTGAAATCTCCTTTTGATCGTGGTTTTTTATCCTCTCTTGAGGAGTTTTTCTATGTAAAATTTGAGTGATTGATCTTTTATATTCTTATTTTCTTCACTTTGTTCGTTGTTTATTCAATTTTATCTCTTACAAACTGGTATCAGAGCTAGTTTGATTTCTGTGGTTTGACAAAATTATAAATTTTAGCTTGTAGCAAGTTCAGATGATGACAATACTAGTTTAAAATAGTCTAAAAAAAGTCGTTATAGGGAAGAAGCCCATAGATATAGATCAGTCAGAATGGGAAGAGCTTGATGAGAAGGCTCTATCCATTATTCCATTATGCATCACAAATAATGTGTTACAGGAGGTTCTGATGGAGAAAATAGCATTTGCATTATGGAAGAAACTAGAAGCCTTATATATGACGAAATCTCTGGCCAACAGGTTAGTATTAAAACAATATCTCTACACATTCAAAATGGCCAAATGTGAGTCTATTAGGACTAATATCAACGAGTTTGTCACCCTTCTTAATAATTTAAACAATCTCGAAGCAGAGATTAGTGACAAGGATCAAGCTATGTTGTTATGCTCTTTGCCTTCTTCTTATAAAACTTTCAGTGAAACTCTGATTTATGGGAGAGATCATCTTTCAGTTGAGGATGTGAAGAGGAATCTTCTGAGCCAGGACAAACTCAACAACTAGTTAGGCCCAAACAATAAAATCTAACAGGCAAGCCCCATTTCTAGTTTCAAGAGGTAGACAACAAACCAGAAAGATAGATCAAGATAAATCTAAAGCAAGGCCCAAATCCAAAAATCATGACAAATACTGTGGCTATTGTAAAAAAATGGGTCACGTTAAGGCAGAATGTTGGAAACTTTAAAATAAAATCAAAATGGATGTTGAAGATGACGAGAAAGATGAAGTTGTTGATGCTAGTGTAGTCGAGGATAGAGGTGATGATTTCTTATTAGTGTCAACGAGCGAAAGCTCTAATCTTACTTCCAAATAGATCTTAGATTCAGGGGGCCCCTATCACATGTGTCCCAACAGGGACTGGTTCTCCACGTATAGTTCAATTGAAGGTGGAGTTGTGCTGATAGGGAATAACTTTCCATGTAAAATATTTGATATCAGAATAGTACAAATTAGGATGCATGGAAAAATTATTCGAACATTGTCAAATGTCAGGTATGTTCCTAATTTAAATAAAAATCTTATCTCATTGGGAATTTTGGATTATAACGGTTGTAGGATAGCCATTGAATGGCTTAAAATTTTCTCATTGGGGCTCTTTTTGTGATGAGAAGATAGAAAAAAAGCAACCTATACATTCTGTAAGTGTCAACGGTTACTGGTGTGGCTGTAATTATCGAAAAAAAGCCAAAATTGTCACCACGTCGCGACGAGAATCAACCTGATGTCCTAACGACATGACGCAACTCTATCTCTGTCGATTCTAATTCAACCAAACTTTGGCACATACCACTAGCTTATATGAGTGAGAAAGGTATGATAGTATTATGCAATAGAAGTATTCTCAAAGACATCAGACTTGGTAAGTTAGCTTTCTGCGAGCATTGTGTTTTCGAGAAACAAATCCGAGTCAGTTTCGATTCAACAATACACAGAACAAAAAGGACTTTAGATTATATTTATTCCGATTTATGTGATCCATCTTCTAACATCTTAAAAAGAGGTAATAAATATTTCCTAAATTTTATTGATGATAACTCCATAAAAGTTTGGGTTTATTTCTTGAAACAAAAAAGCAAAGTCTTCAGAATATTCAAACAGTGGAAGACACTGTTAGAAAAACAAACCAAAAAAATTATGAAATAGTTGCGAACGAATAATGGTCTTGAGTTCTGTTCGTCAGAATTTAATGATTTCTACAAAAAATAAGGAAATAAAAGACATTGAACCATTGTTGGAACTCCACAATAGAATGGAGTTACAGAAAGAATGAACAGAACATCGGTGGAAAAGGCTCGATGTATGTTGTCTAATGTAGGCTTAGGGAAGAAATTTTAGGCTGAAGCCATAAACCCTGCAAGTTATTTGGTAAATCGATCTACTCATCAAGCATTGAAAAGTAAATTTCTAGAGGAGATATGGTCAGGTAATCCTTCCAATTATTCTAATTTTAGAATTTTTGATTGTCCTACTTATGCTAAAGTTAGCTAAGGAAAGCTCAAACCAAGGATCGTTCAATGCATCTTTCTAGGATAATCTGTTGGTACAAAAGGTTTTAAGTTTTGGTGTTCAAAATCCAACAAAATAATTATTAGCAAAGATGTTACTTTTAATGAATCAGCCATGTTTTGATCAGAAAAAAAGACTTCTACTTTTAAAGACATGACAAATCAAAGTGTCTTGAGCAAGGTGAAGCCAAAAGCTAAAATAGGGGGCTACATCCTGCTGAGTAAAAGCCTAACGTCATAATGACGTGACGAACAGAGGTCTCGTCCCGATGAAGAGTCACAGAATATCGTGACAACATGACAGAAATATTATAAAGGAAACCTAGTTGCTTATGCGCTAAGTGTTGCCAAGAGCATTGATTCAACCAATCCTTCATTTATTATGAGGTAATTCAAGCCTCCAATTCTATAGCAAATGGCTTGTTGTAATGAAAGAATAGATGGAATCGCTTCAAAAGAAAAAGACTTGGAGGTTATTTAAACCACTCATCTCTAAAATAATCGTTGATTGCAAATTGGTGTTTAAAAAGAAGGTTCAAGTCCTAATGACATTAGGTACAAGGCAAGACTAGTTGCAAAAGGCTACATTCAAGTGGAGGGTGTTGATTTTCATGATGTTTTATCTCTCGTAGTGAAACATACATCCATTTGGGCATTTTTGGCCCTTGTTGCATCAAATAATCTTGAGTTAGAGATGTTAGATGTAAAGATTGTTTTCCTTCACAGTTACCTTGAGGAGGACATCTACATGTAACAACCAGAAGGCTTCAAAGTTGAACGTAAAGAAGGTCATGTTTGTCTCTTGCAAAAGTCTTTGTATGGTGTGAAGCAGTCTCATTACCTGTGGTATAAAAAGTTTGGCTCATTCATGTTGAGTATTGGTTTTTTCTCCAAATAAGTATGATAGTTGTGTTTATCTACAATGCCTTGATGATGGTTATTTTATATATCTGTTGCTTTCTATTGATGATATGTTAATTGCAGCTAAGAATCCATCTAAAATTGATCGTTTTAAAATCATGATTAACTCTAAGTTCAAGATGAAGGATATAGGTGCAGCAAAGAAAATTTTGGGGATGGAAAATTTGAGAAATAGACATTTTAGGAAATTGTTTTTATCACAAAAAAGGTACATCAAGAAGATCCTTGAGTGATTTGAGATGCAAGATGCAAAATTGGTAAGTACTCATTTAGCTGCACACTTTAAACTCTCAATTTCAGATTCCCCACAAAATGAAGAAGATGAAAGGTACATGTCAAAAGTACCTTATTCAAGCGTAGTTGGAAGTTTGACGTATGCAATGGTATGCAGTCATCCTGATATTTCACATGTTGTTAGTGTTGTTAATCGATACATGGTCAATCCTGGTAAGTTACACTAGCATGTAGTTAAATGAATTTTCATATATTTACGGGGTACTTCTAACATGTGCTTAGAGTTTGGAAGAACTCTAAAGGGTTTAGTCAGACATGTTGATTCTGATTATGTATAAGACTTAAATCAAACAAGGTCTTTCACAGGTTACCTATTTGCTTTTAGGAATTGTGTCATTAGTTTGAAAATGACACTTCAAGCTACAATGTCTTTGCCAACTACTAAAGTAGAATACATGATAATTACAAAAGCAGTAAAAGAAGCAATTTGGTTAAGGGGTCTGTTCAGTGAACTGGTAAGTGAAAAGGGGGCAATTTTCATATATTGTGATAGTCAAAGTGTCATACATTTCACCAAAGATATAATACATCACAAGAGGACGAAACACATAGACATTCGTTATCATTTTGTTCGAGAGGTGATCATTCAAGGGGATGTTTAGATTCTTAAATTTGGCACATAACACAATCTGACATACATGTAGAGAAAGAGCCTTCCAGTTTCAAAGTTCGAGCATTGTGTGGACTTGGTAAGTATCCGACGAAGAATTAGTTAAGCCCGTAACGGGGCTCAATAAGGGATTTGGTTCGAATACTAATCAATGTGGAGATTTGTGGGAGAATGTCTCTTATTTTGACCAAAGTTTATTTTTTGCTTTTCTTCTCTCAGTTAAACTATGTTTTTAGTTTCTCACTTCAACTCTACTTAATTTAGATTTGGTGTAGCCATATATGCTACGAATTTTGGCCTATAAATAGGCCTTAGTTACTCTAGGTTTTACACAACAAAAAAAATTTTAGATTGAGAGAACTTTGTTCTTTGTTTCGAAGGGTTTTTTTGTGGGGCTTCAGGTTTTTCTTTTAATTCTCTCTATCTTTTGTACCCTCTTTTATTATAGTGAAATCTCTTTTTTCTCGTGGTTTTTTATCCTCTCTTGAGGATTTTTTCCACGTAAAATGTATGTGTTCAATATTTTCAATTCTTATTTTCTTCACTTTGTTCGTTGTTTAATTGGGTTTATCCCCTACATTAGATTATTCCAAAATGTTGGAACGTTTTGACTTATAGTTGGCTTCCTTGCTTTCCAAATTTATAAGGGTTCATCCTAGCTTTTGGACGAAGAATGGCATTATTTGCAACAAAATTGGTACTGTTTATTACTTTTACCTATAATTAATAAGATAACCCCTTTGAATTGAGCATGATTCAAGCAACATCGTGTAGACTCATATTCTTCCTTTCTACTACCTCATTGTGTTAAGGAGTTTTTGGTGAAAAACTCATAACTGACCTACTAGGTTGTAGAAATCAACGAACTAACTATTTTTAAACTCCATAGCATGATCACTTCTTATTTTACAAACCTTTTCAAGCATTTTATCCGTGTCATTCATCAATTTGATACATAGCTTTTTGAACACATTAAAACCCTTTCATTTCTCCTTTAAAAATCAATCCAAGTGAAACTAGAGAAATCATCAATGCAAACAAGCACGTACCCTTTTTATTTAAGGCTTTCATTCTATATAGGCCCTATAGGGTATATCTGTAACAACACAAGAGGATGTGTTGTAGTAATCTACTACAACACTTTGTGAGACACTCTATATACCTTCCCTATAAGGCAATCTCCATAAGGACTAGTTATTGCTCTAGCAAATTTGTATAAACCTCAAACTGTACCATACCTAACCATTCTCTTAAGGCATCTATAGTTCTCATGCTCTAATTTTTCATGCTAAATCTCTATACCATCGTTTGTGACTTTATGGCATTTACCATATTATTCACCTTATAAATTTTGTCAAAATTTTTAGCTCCTTCCATAACTTGTTTGTTTGAATGATCTAATACTTCACATCGTTCCTTTGTAAATTTGATAAGTAGGTTTTGATAACAAAGCTGACTAATGCTAATAAGACTAAGTTTACGACTTTTCACTAAGAACACATTCTTTAGTTTTGTAAGCCTTTCAATATTTATAGTCTTTTTTTCAAGATTCTTTCCTTTCATGTTATCTCAAAGGTAACCCTTCCTTCATTGTAACTCTAAATTTCCTCAAGGAATTTATATCTCTGGTCATGTGTAAGGATTAACCAATATCAAAATACCATCTATTGTTAGTAGTTGCCTTTAGTGAAAAAATGTCTAAACAGTTATGATTTTTCCTGACCTATAATTTTTTTTGTTAAGTCCTCATTATTCTCCCTGTCAAAACATTTTGTGTAATATGACATCCACATCTCAAGTCATTTTAAAACTTGTAAAATCATAGCCTAATGTGTCTAACAACTTCATAATAATGAAAAATTAGCCTTTTTCCTCTTCTTTTGAGAATTCTAAAGAGGTTCAACAACTTATTTAGCCTTGATGAGGAGGATTCTCCAATATATCAAGTACTATGTGGTATTTATATTACCTTCATACTATAAGGATTCCATCATACTTCTTTAAGATGACTTGTGTTGCATTTAGGTTTTTCTTTATATATTTCAACTAACCTTCTCAATTAACAAAAAGAGTGTCTCTCTTTTTTATTGTATCTATTAGCATTTTCTTTCTTAAGATTTGTGATTTCCTCCCTTAGGACTTCTTTACTTTGCATACCCTATCCTATTTATCTAGCATGACTATGTATCTTTCCTCCAACTCTACACCAGAAGTGTCATCATCATTGTTACTTGTATCTTTTGATTCTGTCTCAAATAATGTTGCAACATTTGAAGTGAGAATTTTTTACTTGGTTATAAAAGCAACACAATTGCTTATATGCTCTTCATTTTCCCCTTCTTCACTCTTTGTATCTCTGTCACAGGTGACATTGAAAATTTTTTTCTTTTTTCTTGAACATATTAGCACACGTTGCTTGAATGTAACCAAATCCTTCACATTCATGAAATTGGACTCCCTTTTTCTTCTCTTGATGCTTCTATTCAATTACCACAAATCTCCATTTGTTCATGTTGCCAAGCTATCGCATCTGATTTTCCCTTTCTTAGAGAAAATTTTGAAAGCATTGTTAAAGTTTTTGGTGACAAGTACTAAACTTTCTTCTAGATCTTCAAGTGAAGTAAAGGTTGGGCATCTGTTGCAATAGTGCTTTTAACATTAAAAGGCAACATTGTTTCCAACCTTCACCTTCTCTCTTCTACTTTCTTCTAATTTCATTTCAAAAGTTTGTGATAAACCAAATAGTTCATCCAGTTTCATACTGCTGATTCTTTGGTTCCTTTATAGCTACAACCTTGATAACAAATCTTTCTAACAAAAATCTTAGCACTTTTCAAACTAACTTTTACCTCAGAATATTGTTCACCCAAAGCAAAATTCCTTAGAAATGTCACCAAGTTTTGCGTTAAATTCATATCTCCAAGCATTCTAAGACTTTGAAACCAAGAAGTAAGCATTTACAACTTAGGCATTTTGAAAAATGAGATTCTTTCATGCTAGGTTTTCTAGAATGAGCTAGGCCTCTTTTGCTGACACAAACTTTGGAATAAGTTTGAATTGATAAGTATCCACGACATTAAAAATTTCATTATTAGAATTGTAGTTTGCAACTTTTTCTTCATAGGTAGTTCAAGTTTCTTCATTTTTTTTAATGATTTGGTGCCATCTATATTGATTGTTTGAGGTATTGTCCAACCTTTTAAGACAACTCTCTAGGCCTTCTCATTAATGCCTTTAATAAAAGCTTTCATATGACCTTTCTAGTGTGTATAATTGGATCCATTCAACAAAAGGAGACATGAGATTGAAGTGCCTTATTTCAGGAACTCTATGTGTAATTTTCTTTGAAAGGTGGGACTCTATCTACACTCAACTAGACACGATCAATCCAAATACTTTTGGTGATAGGTTTTGATACCAAGTGAAATTGTTTGGTTATGTGAGGTTTTACACTGAGTTGTTGTGACGGTTGAAACACTACATGTAACATTAAAAAACAACAACTGAAAGCATAGTGCACAACTACACCAATTATTGTTTTCATAGTTTGGTGAACATAGCTACATTTGTGTGATCCTGCCTAGAGATTGAGTCTACTAACAAGTCAACAGTACAACTATTAATTATAACCTGATTAATACAAGAATTATTGTAGCTGTAGTGATGCACATTATTAGCGAACTCTCTTAAGCACTCTTATCTTTCCTAATAAAGATTACAAATATACTCACAAAAGTGTAAACAAATTTTTCAAATGCATTTAACAAATTGTTTCTCCAAAAACTTATTTTTGTTCACTCAAAATCATGTCTTCAATGGAGAATGTTTTCCCTTTAAATAACCTCTTTGACAAAATTCATTCCCTGATAATAAAAATTACATTACCAAATATATCCCTTAGGTCACACATTCATAATTCTTCCAATTATCTCA
Source organism: Gossypium schwendimanii (assembly GCA_013677275.1). NCBI lineage: Eukaryota > Viridiplantae > Streptophyta > Magnoliopsida > Malvales > Malvaceae > Gossypium > Gossypium schwendimanii. The sequence goes on from CM025251.1 coordinate 25,208,904, forward strand.
ATCAATACTAAGGAGAAAAGAAAAATTCATATTTTGTACATTCTAAATCATTAGCTTCTCACTACAAATAAATCTTATATTAGCAAGCATATAAGTAAATAATTTAATCAGAACAAATACAAGTCATAATCACTATTAATTGATTAGCTCATGCAGTATCGCTCCTAGTGTTTTTCAT
>CM025251.1:25214241-25225084 GCA_013677275.1 Gossypium schwendimanii
TCTATATAAATCTGTAAACTAAAGCAGTAGAAAATATAACAGAATTTTTTCCTCTGAGTGTTTTTTCATAGAATATCAGTAAAAAAGCATTTACTTTGTAGTTCATTTTCATTCTAAACAGTAGAAATGTTGGTTTCTGTGCAGTTTTTTTAATAAAATTATCCACCAGGAGATAGCTTACATTAAGATTTGCTTCTGCCAATTTTTCAATCTGTGCTGCTTTCTCGTTTGCAATCGCTGCAGCTAGTTCTGCTTTTCCAAGCTCCTGAGCTTTTTGCAACTTCAGTTCAGCTTCCCTTTCCTGCAATAACCAAGAACTAAGAACTTGATTTCATGACTATGAAATTATGCAACAGAACTTCTTTGTTAACGCAAAACTACTTACCTTTTCTTCAAGTTCCATCCTCAGCTGCTCTTCCATTTTTTCTTGAAGTGATTTTAGAGCAGCTGCTGCCTTTGTTCTTTCTCTCTTTAATTCCTGGAAGTGATAAACTGAAATTCTTAGCAGCTTGAATCCACAAAATAATAGAATAACTTCTCTTCTCTTTTACTTCAGTTTTTACCCCTTTAGAGGGCATAAAGACAAGCATACTCCATTTGAACTAAACTGTGACTTTCCAAGGTAATCACCAGAAAAGAAGCATGCGCTTAAAGAATTAGCTTAAGTTGATTGATAAAGGTACTTGTGTACTTTCCCTAACCAGTAAATAATTCAGAGAAACTGATAAAGACGGATTGTCCCAGGTTAATTCATAGTTTTAGCTTTACTTAAGCCTTACAAACAGATTGACATTGTTCCAAACTGATACAAATAACACTTTCTTCTGGCCATATGACACTCAAGACAGGAAATCCAAATTCATAGCCATCTATAACAAAAATTACATTGTCTCTGTTATATGGGATAAGTATCTTCTTTAAGATGGGAAATCTTAGAGCTTCACCTATAAATTACTACCTAGCATGCGCATTTCTACAATGTTGGTCAGCAAGTACTATAACAAACTACACTTTTAATCAACTTGTTTGTGTTTAGACAGAGTGACAACTGACCCAGTGTGCCTCGTATTCAATCCTGACATACAGACTCTACAGACACAAAGAACAAGTAGATTCACCATATGATTAAAGCATAAGCTGTGGATGGGAGGACTATGTAGCAACGTTAAAGAAAAGGTACAGACCAAATAGGATCCAGGGTATCAGTAAAAAGTTCAAAAAGAAATATTCCTCGAAGAGTTCATTTGAATTCACTTAATGGAGCAAAAAGAAAGAAAAAAAACTTACAAAGAGCACAGAAGAAGTCTGAAAAACAAGCACCATAAAAAGAGACAATAATTATGTAATTATTTCCTCATTCACTAAAAGACATGAAAGAAATTACTGTAATGACAAACCCAGGGAAGACCTTAACTTGCTACTTTTACATAGCAACAAAAAAATGGAGAAAGGAAGGCACCTTGGCCAATCTCAAAACTGACCAAGTTTTAGTGGTGAGTAAAAAATTCATTTTGAAAGATATAATAAAAACAAGAGCCTAAATGAGTCACGAGTAATGACATAAGTGATTGATTTGCAAAGGAAGAGCAAGAGAAAAGTGGAAGCAGGATCATGAATTGACCAGGCAATGGCATAAAGCTGAGAAGCGTGACAAAGAGCATGGCAATCAATCATGAGAAATTTAACATAGTAAAAAACTACGCTGCCTCAACTCTTCATTTTTTGAAGTACCCATATTGACACCACTGCTCAACATATATTGGGACATGATCTTGGATATGACCCACTACAACCCTTCAAATGCAGGGAAAAATTGAGAAAAAATTGAACATACCCATCTTGTAACACATACCCAGCACACACCCAAGTTCGAGTAACATAAATAAAAACAACGAAAATATGAAAAACAGCTATAACCTTATCCAATATGGCTGCCTCTTCTGTACGCATTAGTTCCCTGGCTCTTGAATTCCTTAATTCCTTTTCATATTTCTCCTAAACAGGGAAAGGAAACAAAAGTATGAATAAATAGTAAGGCATGGCCAAGATAAAGTTGCAGAAATTAAGATGTAGGAACCAAGATAGTTCAAACTTCAGACCTTCAATACTTCTTTTTCTTGAGCAAAAGCATGTGCATCCAGCTCAGCTTGCCGTTTTTCGGCAGCATGAATGGCTTGGAGGAAACCGAGAATTAATTTTCCATCCTTCGATAAATATCCCTCATTTAGTTCCTCAACTGCTGTACCAAAACCCTAACATGTTAAAAAGAAATGAAAACTTAGCAATAGTTTACACTCTCCTTTATCATATATGCTTTAAACAATAAGTAGGTAAACGACCTCTGTTTCTCTAGAAAGCTGCTCATATTTTCTATTTAGAGAAGATAAATAGCTGTCATCTGCCTTGTCCCTAAGGTGATAGGCATCAAGAAGAGAACTTGGAGCTCCTTTATCTTCAGTTGGTTTAACCTGCAGCGAAGGAGCACATAATAAGGTCTTCTATCAAGTCCGGTAAAGATTAGGAAGAAAGTACATATACATGCATAAATATATATATTAAGAGAATTACAAAGAATATGTCGTGCTTTTGCGACTCTCACATGCCCAGTCTTCCCCATTTAAAGAAAAACATGAAAAGATGTTGAAACCCTAAGCCAGCTTCTTAGGGAATCAAACCTCCCACAAAGCCTTTCCTTGCCTAGAAGATAGACAAGGAAATGCAGTGGCCATTTGCCATCCTGAAGATATATAACCCAATACAAAAGAAAAGAACAACTGTGCTTTTGACATCTCAATTAACAGTCTTCCCCAATTAAACACAAAGACATAAAAGAAGCTTTAATCCTCGGATGTCCAATTATAAGCCGTTTCTTGGGGGATCAAACCTCCCTATACAGAGCCTTTCCCTGCCTAGAAACCAAACAAGGAAATGAAGTGGTTTTTTTGTCATCTTGAAGCATTGGCTATATATCAATAAGCTTAACAACGTCTAAAATACGGAATACCTATACATACATAAAGAAGCAAGAAGCTGTCAAATCGTACTTCTTTCTATCCTTTAAACCAACAATGTGCAGAAGAACATAATAAGAACGAGGATGATTCCAATGTTAAGAAAAATCAGACAATGAAACATGAAAAACCAAAGAGATAAGGAAATTTTAATAAGTTTCACTAGCCAGCCTTCAAATAATAACAACGGTTCACATAGGAATTCCTTGAAGGTCAGGTGTTAAAAAGAGAAACCAATGAGGGAAACAAAGATATCTGGGTTATGTCTGCTATAGTGGGATGCAAAGATGGCAAATTTTTTATTCGACTTTCTTCAGGGGCTAAACTAGATGCTTCTGCACCTTTACTTTGTTCATCCAGCAACAGTAGAACACCAAAATTGGGTCTTACATTGTGCCAGTGCAGGACAAATATACCTTGATAAAGAGAGTATTCTTTCAGTATTCATTACAGGAATGTACAGAAAGCCTAGAAAAGGCTGGTACAGTATTCCCCCATATAAGCAGAGACATAAAAGAGATATTGCAACCCTAAGCCAATTTCTTAGGGGATAAAACCTCCCTATAAAGCCTTTTCCTTGACTAAGAGGTTCTTTGTCATCCTGAAGCAATAGTACTATGTGTATGTGTATATATATTAATACAAAGAATAGGATCTGCTTGCACTTTATCACCTCCGTTGACAGTCATTCCCAAACACAAAGACATAAAATAAGCTTTAATTACTCAGATACGCAATCCTAAGCCAATTTCTTGGAAGATCAAACCTTCTATGAAACTCAGACAATAAAACATGAAAAGCCATAGAGACAAGGAGAGTCTTAATAAGTTTCATTTAATGGCCTTCAAAAAATAACAATGGTTCATACTGAAATTCCATGAGTTTACAAATCAGAAGCAACTGAAATGTAGAGTGCTAAGAAGAGAAACCGAAGAGACAAAGAAAGATGCCTGAGATATGTCTGCTATACTGGGATGCAGAAAAGGTACAGCTTTTATTTCGCTTTCTTCAAGGGCAAAACTAGGTGCTTCTGCACCTTTACTTGTTTCATCCTGCAACAACAGGCCACCAAAACTGAGTGTGGTTGTCTAACATACTGAAGCATTTCTTTATGCACCCATGCAAAAACTTAATAAAGGTTCTCAAATTTGAAGATCCAAGTAAATTACATTGAAAGAAATAAGAATGTGCATAGATACACACGTGATGTGCCCGTGATGTTTGCAGGGAAAGCAAGTGACAATTGCCTAAGGAGTGTAGCTGTTATGATTGGTTTAATGAGAGGTAGTAATCTAGCAGCAAAAACGTACTAGCAATAACAGGGCAATCTATATTTAGTTCATATTAAAGTGCATTTGATCCGCCTTTAACACAAGACTAATCGCTTGCATTCAAATTATACCGAAAAAGATAGAATCCAAGCATGGATGCTGAGCCATTCTTCAAACTTTCATAACATCTATAAGCCCAAGCAATCAGTATGAACATAAATATAGAATGCACAGAAAAGAGCACCTGCGGTCTGTCTTCAGTAGCATGAGAATGAGGTTCTACAGCTTTTGTCTCCTTTTCTCCAAGGGATGCACTTGATTGGGTATCCAACTGAATATCTCGAATTTCCTTGTCTGGTATTGGTGCAGATTCAGACCGAGCCTTTTCAACATTCCCCTCAGCTGATACAGCAGCATCTGCACTGTGATCAGCAGATGGCAAGCTGCTCTGAGAATATTCTGGCAACGGCTTTTCTGGTCCAGACGTTGAGCTATTTCCAAGTGTTTCATTCGAGTCATTCGACTTAACTTCCACATTAGGGTGGTTTACACTAGGGGTTTCACTCGAAGTTTCAAGCTGAGGAGGAAGACTGATACGCGTTGCATCTTCTTGCTCGTGCAAGTCTAAATGAGTAGTTTGTCCTTTAATTTCTTCATCATGAGAAGTAACAACTTGCACATCACTTTCATCTTTATTATCAAAACCAATTTTCGCTGAATCAACAGAATCATTGGGCACTTGACCAAAATATTGATCTAAGTATCCAGCTTGGTAAGCAACCAACGCAGCACCAACAATAACAGTACTGCCAAGGACAACTCTTGAAAACCCACTATTGGATTCAGGCGGACCTCCAGCTGAACCAGGTTTTGGAGTAGGATTTTCTCCACGAGAGGTCGAAAATTGCTTTCTCGAATAAAGAAACGGCGATGAACACTACATTTTAACCATACATTATAAAAGCGAACAATTATAGATAAAGGAACTACATTGGAACTAGAAAATTCATACTGAAATCGAAAAACAGTTGAATTTACCTGGGATATAATCTGCCTTGGTATTCTCCGAGGAGACCCTCGGTGACGTGATAATTCCAAAATTGACCTTCGAAGCATGCTGCTGGTTTTTCCCTCTTTCTAATTGGGATTTTGAATCTAATATTAGGTAAGGTGTTTGTGAAAATTACTGAAAAAGGAAGTGAGGGCTAGAAAGGAGGAGTTAGGGAGTTGGCATTGAAACAATTTATTGTTGGGTAGCGACGAATCCAATCGGGGAGCCAAGGCGGGTGCCAAATGGGAATCGCCGTTGGGGGCTTGGAACTTGGAGTCCGAAATTGAAAGTATGGTAGCGTGCGACCTACAGGGTGGAACTATCTTATTTTACCGAGCAGAGCCTCCCTTTCATACACAGACATTTTTCTTGCTCCCATTATGTGAAAAATGAATATGCATGATATGTTTCCATCAAAAAAACAAAAAGAACATGCATGATATGTGTAATTTGTAGATTGAAATACGAGAGTTAAAAATCTTAGTTGTCCCATTTATTACTTGGATTTTGGATCAAAATTAGATTTATTTTTTATTATTTTACAATTAAAATTTTGAATTTTATGATAAGAACTACATTCATGGAATTATTTGTTTTACTAAAATAAAAGTGAATAAATATACAATAATAAAAGATTTATTTTGATCCATGCGAGAAATCGTTGAAGTAATCAAAATCTTTCGAGTTATGGGTCTATCAACTTTAACTAAATAATATTGAATGTGTAAACATACCAAATCACATCATATTTCTATAACCTCAAATTATTTAACACCATATTAGGTTAAATAATTAAACTCTTTTAGATTGACAATTAACTTACGTACAATATGTGAATCCATTAATTGCTAACAATATCGGACTAAGACTATATATGATTCTAAGGAATTGTACATAGCTAAAATTTTAGTGTGCAAAAACATTTGTTATTGCAATTGAAATATTCCAAAACAACCTAATTCGTTAATTTTACTAATATATATAGGATCAAAGTGGCTTTAATAACATATATTCATAATTAAATCCATCAATGGTTCACAATATTAGCAAAATTAATTATGTGAATCAAATATGGATATATAATATGAAAAGTTCATGGAAACTTTTTATATCTTGCCTAATTTTAATTGGTCATACTTTATGGTTGAACACTCGTACGCTTCCTAATACTTTATGTAAAACCATGATAGAAATGAAAATTTTTTACTTTTCAAAATATTCAATAAAACCTTAGTTTATACAAAAAAAAAAAAATGTCAAAAGCGTAAGTAAAACAATAAACTCGTTAAAATGGCTCATCAAATGGTTTAACATCTATATGAGCCACATGCCCATAAAATACCTTAGGTGGCAAATCTTCCGCAATCATTGAGTTTGTATTAATATGCTCTATTGACACTAAATGTCTCTTAAACTCTTTCTTTCATAACTAGAATTTGATGTGTATATGTCTCTTAAAGTATTTCTTTTTATAATGACCTTTTTATACCATCAACTATATGCAACCCTATGATAAATTTCCAATGTCATATTCCTTGATTTGATGTCTTACATCAAATAGTAAATTTAGCTTCCATGTTGGAGAAGCCTTAACTGTTTGTTTGACATTTTTTCAAAAAATAGCTCTTCCAGCCATCATGAGAATATTACTTGAAGATATCTCATAAACCGTTTTATTGTTTTCTAATGTTCCATTCCTGAGTTATTTAAATATTTGCCTAACATTCTCACCATGAACAATATATTTGGATGCGTACAAATTTATGCATACATTAGACTTCACAGTGGTAATACATATGGGATTTTTTTTCATCTCTTTCTTCTCTATGTCTGTCCTTGGACATTGGAGGAAAATAAAATTGTCACCATTTTCCTACAAGTGTATCTCTTAGTGCACAGTTTTGCATGTCAAATCTATTGAGCACCTTATTAATATAAGCCTCTTACAATAGTCCAAGTAAACTTTTGGTACAAAACCTATGAATCTATATACCTAAAACATAGAATGCCTTACCGTGCATGATCTTTCATTTGAAATTTGCTAGAGAACAATCTCTTTGTTTCATGCAATATCAATGTTGTTTAAATTGGATCAGCTGATCGAACTAGTTGGATTCGAAACCGATCAATACATCAGTCTAATGATAGTTATTAAGCTGTTTGAACTGCAAACTTCTTTGAATCGTTATTAAATCATCAACCACAAACTGGTGAAAAATTAGTTGAATTGGTTTCTATGGTTTTGATTCATTTTCATCTAGCCCAAACCTGAAAAAAACAACCATTACCCAATCCAACTACCCCCTAAAATATAACTCCCGGCCTTTAGCTAGCCCAAAATTAATTTAAAAAATAATTTTTAAAAAATCTAATCTAAGCAGTGTGATATCGATAAACCGAGAAGTCAAAAGTCTTCTCCATTTTCTAAAGTGGTTTAAAAGAAAGAATGAATATGAACTAAGAAACCACAACAATCTTTATATTTTTATATTTTGAGAGATTTGAAAAAATAGGTAAATAATGAAACTCTTCTTGGCTTCATCAGTAAAGAAAATAGGTGAAAGAAAAAGGAAGATGATAATGAATGAACACAAAAGAAATAATAAGAATAATGTAAGAAAAAAAAACACTCTGGAGAATGGAAAAAAGGAGAATAAATAAGAGTTGAAAAGTTAAAGACTTGAAATAATAAATAACTAAAAATGGAATTTTTTCTTAAGTATTAAAAATTGATAGTCGATTTGAAATGCATGGGAATTGAGAAAGCTTGCACGGGAAACAAGGTAATTAAAAACATTTCTAAGATAATAAATAAAGAATGGCATTTTAATTTTATTTAAAATATATATTACATTAGAGTTTTTTTTTTTAATTTTGAACAGGTGGTTGAACCCATTAGTTCGGTTTTAAAAACATTGTGCGATACGCCTATATCAGTGCTTGCCAATGGAATGTCATCTACATATATCACCAGGATAACGAACTTGCTCCCAGTAGCTTGATATATATTCATTAATCAATGATTTTTTCTTTAAAACCAAAAAAGTTGTCACCTTATCAAATTTTTTGTACCAATATCGAGATGCCTATTTTAAACAATAAATGGACTTCTTAAGTTTACATACAAGGTGCTTTAAATCTTTGGACTCAAAAGTTCTTTGGTCGCACCATGTATATTGTTTCCTCAATGTGTTTTTTGAGAAATGTTGTCTTTACATCCATTTCATATAACTTTAAACCATAATAAGCTACAAGTTTCAAGATATTCTAAATGAGCAATTTGTCAAAATCAGTACAAAAGTCTCTTTAAATTTATACCTTCCTTTTGAGTGAATCCCTTGGTAACTAGGCATGCTTTATTTTTTCTGATGTTATCGTTTGAATTACGTTTGGTTTTGAAAATCCATTTATCATGTGGTACCCCAAACTCAACCAAGACGGACCGGCCCGAATCCGGAACGTCACATTAGTCACTTACATGAGCTCTTTACCGACCATTGATCACATCACATGTAACACTCCTAACCTGAACTCGTCGCTAGAACGGGGTTACAGAGCATTACCAGGGATTTCAGAACAGATAACAGACATTTCACATCATACGATGTTCATATCAGAAATCAATAATAAAGTCCCTTCTAAGAGCCCTCGAGGCCCAAAATATGCATTAGAAACAAGTCAGGACTAAACCGGGTACTCAGAGAATTTTTCGCAAAATTCTCAAAATTTTTCCAAGGTATATAGGACACATGCCCGTGTGGTCAGGCCGTGTGACTCACACAGCCAAGTGACACGGCCGTGTCCCAGGCCGTGTGGACATGCAAAATAGGGACACATGGCCGTGTCCCAGTTTGTGTCCAAATTAGGGTGGTTACTAACTTGGGTCACATGGCCAAGCCACACACCTGTGTGCTAGGCCATGTGAGCATACTGACTTGCATAATTGAAATGCAGAGTTCAAACGGCCAGGTCATACGCCCGTGTGCCAAGCCGTGTGCCACACACGGTTGAGACACATGTCTGTGTCTCTTCCCATGTGAAAATACCTGAGCATTCTGTTTTACAATTTTTAAGATGCAGGGGACACACGACCGAAACACACGCCCATGTGCTAGGCCGTGTGTCACACACGGCTGAGACACACGCCCGTGTCTCTGCTCGTGTGGACAAAATAAGGCTATTTCTAAGCCTTATTTCTCATCCAAACTTGTCTTCCACCTACATTAATATTTAAAAACATTCCAAATCCAATACAAATCATTCAAATCAAGCCAAAATAAATTTTATGTAAGATATATCAACACATATGTTCAAGTATCTATACTTATCAAAATACCTTATGTTCTATCAATTTTACTATCATAACCAATATGCCTATATGATTTTCATTAATCATCCATTACAAACACACATTAAGCATATTAAGACCATTTTATACATCAAAACATACCATTTACAAGCCATACCAATGGCTAATTCCAACCAAACATATATATACCATCCTTGACTGCTTTAGCCTATACACGCCATTATACTCAAAGGAAATTTTTACTATTTATACCGAAACGAGCTGAAGGATAGTGTGATGTAACTCTGACCAACTTCCAACCTTTACGAGCCTCCGAGTACTGTAAAACAGAGTAAGCAATTAATGCGTAGTAAGTTTGTATAATAGGAAGTTAACTTACCATTCAATTCAATTTAAGATAAGCTCATAAAATACATCCAAAGCAATTTAGTCAATAGCTTAAACACATATTCTCATCAAACTTGTTAGTCATGTAATTCACATGAATTCCAAGAAACAAGAATAAGCTCATCATGTTACAAATCATATACATGTATTTCAAATACTTTTCCATAATAATTCATCTCAAGTTCAGATTATCACATGTCGGAACTTTGCCCGTTGAATTTATTTGAAATATCGATGGATACATAGGTAGTACACTCGAAGTGTACAAAACTGTAATCTGTCAATTCCACTACAACAAAACAGGTTTTTAGCGGCACTTTTAGTGGCGTTTGGATAAAAAACGCAGATAAAAATCGAGCATTAGCGGCGCTTTATGGAAATCGCCGCTAAAGATCGAGCATTAGCGGCGTTTTTTGAAAAATGCCGCTAAAAATGAGCATTCGCTGCGTTTTTCGAAAAAACACCGCAAAAAAACCTAAGCCCAACGGCATCGTTTTCTGACCTTTTGGGGCTTTATGGGTGTTTTTGAGAAAGCGCCGCTAATGCTCGGGGCTTTAGCGGTGTTTTTGAAAAGCGTCGCTAATGCTCGGGGTTTTAGCGGCGTTTTTGAAAAGGCGCCGCTAATGCTTGGGGTTTTAGCGGCATTTTTGAAAAGGCGCCGCTAATGCTCAGGGTTTTAGCGACGTTTTTGAAAAAGCGCCACTAATGCTCAGGGCTTTAGCGGCGTTTTTGAAAAAGCGCCACAAAAAACATTTTATCTTAATTGGTTTATTTATATTAATTAAATAAAATTCAATTTATTTCTAATTGAATA
>CM025251.1:25255802-25267301 GCA_013677275.1 Gossypium schwendimanii
TTTTCTATTGCGTTTTCCAAACCCGATTTTTCCAACAATTCAGAGTTAGGTTGTGCTCTATTTATAAGTATAAACAGATAATCAAATTAGATTTCTCTTCTTCTTGAATGGTTCGATTACATAGAAAGTGGCATTCTTTTAATCTTATGCATATTTTGAGTTATATATGAGAATGGATGTGATATTATATATTAGTTATATAATTGTTATTTTTTACCAAGGTTGTGTTTATTAGGAAATAGACCGTGGACTATCATCTTCACGTAGGACTATTGTTTTAAATTCATAGAATTCTTGTGAGCTAGAAACATACATAGTACTTAAATGTAATTTTTTGAAAAGGAGCCCATGGCAAGGAGAAGATGGAGCGATAGCAGTTGAAGACCCAAGGTATGTCTTGTGGTGAAAAACTATATAATTTTTGTTTTTCATTTATTTTCTAGAAATAGAACCATGGAAACCTTGGTCGATGATTTTATTTTAATTACTCATCTCCTTATATATATATGTTTTATAATTGTTTATAATATTTATACTATGTTATATTATAACTTTGATATATATGTATGAGATGATCCACAGCTAAACGTTTAAAAAATAAGAAGTGTGGTAATGAGAAAATACATGTGTTGTATTGTTCTATTTACTTCTTTAAGTTATTCGACTGTTGCAAGAAGTGTGGTAAAGAGAAGTTGCATGTCTAGGATTGGCTCTGGCAAGGAAAGACTTGGTTTTTAAGTGGTCAAATTTGACTCACCTCGTAACGCCCCAAAAATTTAGGTTTTTGATTTGTTAAATTTTGTCAAGTTAAGTAATTAGCTTCAGTGGTTAAATGCTTTGGATGTGCAATTGAGGTCATGGGTTTAAATCTCACTCTTGAAAATTTTTGTTATTTTTGTTTCTATTCCCATCTCTGTTTATTAGACTTTATCTTCGCTCAAATTATGATAGAATGAGCCTGTTGGTTCAGTGGTAAGGTGTTAGCTTGCCCTTTAGTCTTGTGTTCAAAACCTTGCATGAGCAAAATGATAATATTTTTTCTATTTCCTTAGTAGGTCGTCCATGAGGTGGTTGAGGTTGGGATTCAGTCTTTAGGTGATCTGATAAGATATCAGGAAATTGAGATAGTTTTGATTTTATCTTTTATGGTATTATTTTATTTTATTTAAAAAAAAACCCCTAAATTTCCCTAAAAATCTGTCCTCAACCACCGTCATTTTTTTCTACTACCTTATTGGTCATTTCTTTGTTTTGTTTTTCCTATTTTCTGTTTTAATTTTCCCCCTTTCTTCTTCTTGTTTTCTTTGCAATTTCTACCTTCTTTCTTCTCTACAATTTTCTTGTTGGCATTAAATTCTTTTCACTCTTCCGTTCTACGTGTCGTCGCGCTGCTAATCATTTAATGGTCTTTGCATAAGTGTTCTTTACTGATGGAAAAAATTGCTTTTCTTTTTGTCGCGTAGTTTTGATATATGTGAACCTTTGTTAGGTGAGGATCTTGAGATTAACATTCCTCCGATGATTTCATTATGGTTTGGAGCTGCTGCTCGTTTCAGGCATGTAATCGATAATTGGGCTTGTAGTTTGGTGTTGATTGGAATTTGTGTTGATTTAACGATTTAGTTTTAGGGGTAAATTGTTACTGCTTTCAGTATATCAATTGTCGATTTTAGATTCTGGTATTCACGTGGTTTGTTTCACATCAAAAAAATACCTAGGTGTATAATGAAAACCCGAAAAATTATGAATAGTAGAAATTTAAAAAACTAGACTGTCGACGCCCATACGGGCATGTGGGCCCAAATTCTAAAAATTTTCCCTAAGGCAGTATTTGGTGTATGAATCAAATGTAGCCCTATCATAGGGTTCTTATGGTATAAATTTGACTATGAATCATTTTTTTTGATGCTTTGTTACTATTAAATATGACTTATGAATGCATGGATAATATGTTTTATGTGATAGCATGATCTGTTATATGCTAATATCATCTGAATCAGATGTGTAAAGCATGTATGTCATACACGTATCTATATTTGTTTAGTTTTGCATGGGCATTGGGGTGGGTTTATAATTATGGAGGAAGTGTGGGCAGTTTAATTTATCTGCTGTATTTAGTGGCTCAGCCATGTATATCTTTTCTGGTAGATTACCGCATCTTGCTCTTGTAGCTAGACTACAAATATTCTGAAAAGTGGCATACGATCACTTTGCGGTGTGGGGTTAGAAGTGTATTTAATACCCCAATTGGTGTGTAGGGATAGTCAGAGATGGTGTGTAGTGGATGGGGGTAGGATTTGAGTCTGTATTTGATATGCATCTGTTTCTGTATCTGATTATGAAATATGTCTGATTGGTATTTGAACGCATGTCTAGAATTGTATCTAATGAATCATGTGTATTTGTTGTATTAATTATAATAAGTTACACACTGAGCTTGTAAGCTCACTTCTGTTTGTCTACTCTCAGGTAACCCATAGACATAGGACAGATCGGTGTGACGGGAGCTTGGTTAAAGATATTTAATTTTGTGATTCTTTTAACTTTGTTTACTTTGTTTTGGTGTTGTTGGACTGTTTTTGATTTGGACTTTATTTTCTATTTTGAACTGTTTTATCGTTTTTAAATTATAATAACTTTATCAGTAAAACGATGGATTTTCAATATCAAATCCCGTTTTTCAAAATTGAATTTAACTAAGAGTTCCGCTACAAACATAAGTGTTTTATAAATATAAATTTAATTGAAAAATTTAATGAATTAAGAAAGGTATTTTTTAAAAATAAACAGGAATTGTATTTATCCAAAGTTAGTGTTATTTCTACAAGCCTCAAATGATTTTTGAATTTTCAAATTGAATCATAGTAACTTTTCCAGATCTGGCTGTAACGTCTAGGTCAGGTTTGAGGCGTTACACACCTTCTTTTCCTGGGATCCTACCAGGTGTATGGTTCACATTCACTTCTTCGGTTATTCCTTGAGGAGAAAAACTGTGGAGAATTAAAATTATTTGTTTTTATGATTGATTTATTCTTGTAAATAATTGAATGTGAATATTATAAAATTGTCATAGCATGCCATGTTTATATTGGAAACATGTCATATAGGTTAGGTAAGAATGCCACTATGACTAGTGTATGATTATTCGTGAAATCTAGGATAAAAACCTTTCATGTTTTTAAAATATTGGGTGGGAGAAGGTTACCTCCATTGATGGTCCCTAAGTGATAGCATGATAAAGTTTCGAGTTAATGATGGGTGTTGAGTAAATAGTTACACCCTCAATATAGTCTCTTATTTAATAGTTTTCTATGAAAAATATTTAAGCTAGAGATGATAGCCAAACGTCAAATGGTCGTTGATTTGTGTGGAGTCTTGAGAATTAAGATTCACGAACTGATTGGATGTAATCAATGTTCTTGCTAGTTAATCATGGACCCCAAGGTGACATGATTGATGGGTGTGAGAATGATCGTAGCAACGAAAAAAATGTTTTTGAAGGTTTTAATGCAAGACACATGTATCATATTGCATTCTTGATATGTTGCTGAAATGAAAATATTTACTTAATACAAAGATAGTAATTAGTGAATCTTTATTGTTTTTTAGTTCAAATATGTCTCTTATTCCTCCTATTAGCATTCTTACTGAGAATAAATTGAATGGGGATAGCTTTCGAGAATGGAAATGAAACTTGCTAATAGTTCTCAACTATGAGAAACACAAATTTGTCATTGACGAACCTTGCCCACCTGAAGCTCAGCCTAAAGCAAGAAATTGCTGGAGAGATTTTGACTTGATTGCTCGATGTTATATGTTAGCGAGCATGAGTAGTGTGCTGCAAAAGCAACATGAGAATTTTCATACTACCAAAGAGATCATGAAAAATTTAGAGGATATGCTTGGAGGCCAAGTCACATTGGCTCAACAATCCGCTATTACAAATTTGATGAACTCCCAGTAGCAACTTGACAAACCAATCAAAAAGCTTATGCTTAAGCTTATGAAATTCTTTGCGGAAGAGAAGGACAATGGGCTTGAACTAGACGTGAACACTCAGATTGAAATAGTGTTCAAATCCTTGACCAATGAGTTCGCTGGCTAAAGGGCCGTTTATAACTTTGGGAACAAGGCGCTTACCTTAACTTAGCTTATGAAGGAATTACAATCCTATGAGTTGAACTTGAATGGTGGTAAGTCGGTTAAGGAGAAACTTGAGGCAAACTTAGTTGTGTGCTTCTTGTCTTCTAAGGGGAAGTAAAAAGCTAAGGGAAACAAGACCCTAAATAAGTCTTCGATTCCACCTCGTTTGAATAAGAATAAGAATAAAAAGTCAAAAGATCATAAAATGATCAAATGTTTCTTCTGTAACAGGAAAGGGTACTTCAGCTCAAATTGCAAGGGTTTCGCAATTGAAGCTTTCTTAGTGGAAGAATCAATTGAAAACTAGGTTATTAATTCTGAAGCCATTAACCATGTGTGTGCTTCTTTACAAGGGTTTCGTAAAATGAGAAGTTTGTGTGATAGGAGCCTTTTGTTGCAGACCAGAAATGGGAGCTATGTTTCAGCCGAAGCAGTGGGAGTTCAACTTCCGACTCATCAAGGTTTTGGTCCTCTGTCTTGGCCTCATCGTCCTCTTTGTTAGTAGGCTTTTTTGAGTTTACTAGTGTTTTACTCGAATAAAGTGCGATCACATTTACATGCCCTTTTCCGTCCTTTCGGGGATTGTTTTTGGTATTACTTGGAATACTCATCCTCATTTGCCTCCGTATCTCATTCAATGCGCTCACGATATTATACATCTCTTCTTTTAATTTGGCAAAGTCCATGTGAGTTTCTACGGAATTGGTCTTTACTTGTTGAACGTCAGACCTCATAAGATGCATATCATTTTCGATTCAGTCCAAGCGTTGACCACAACTAACATGGTCGTTACCCATGGATCTCTCTTGAGATCTTTGCAAACGTGGGAGTTGATATGGAGTCTTTGTCAGTTCGGAGCTAGGTTTTTCACTACATTAGTTGCCTCTCCACTTTAGATTCGGATGGTCCTTTCAACCAGGGTTATAGGTGTTTGAATAGGGATTTTCATCCCTATTTCAGAAGTAATTCACTTCCTCTGATTGGGTCTCCGAGTACAACGTGTAGCTTTGAGTGCCATCACCTTAGCCGTCGACGACTTTTGGATGTATGAAAAGCGCTCGTTTGGACACGTGTATGAGTTCATCTCCATGTCTTTGATTAATTGACAGACTCGTTTGTAGATGTTATTCAGGAAGACTTCAACCAGTGCGCCAACTAAGCCGACTCTTAAGGTCTTATCCAATCCATTATAAAAAATTTGCAATTGAAGCCAGTCTTGCATACCTTGATGTGGGCATTTCCTAAGCAATGCCTTGAAGCGTTCCCACGCTTCATATGAATTCTTGCCTTCAAATTGCTTAAAATTAGCAATTCACGCCTCAATTGGATGGTTCGACTAATGGGGAAAATTTTGTGTAAAAATTTCCTCGCTAAGTCATCCCATGTCGTGATGGAATTCGGTTCTCAGGAATCGAGGCATTCATAGGCGTTGTAACAAATTGAGAACGGAAACAACTATAGACGGATCGCGTCGTTGGTCACTCTATTGTATTCAAATGTGTCGCACAACTGTAGGAATCTCTTTAAATGTTGGTTTGAGTCTTCCATCATATTTCCCCGAAATTGCATATTTTTTGTATTATTTGGATGGTGGTCGTCTTAATTTCAAAACTGTTTGCGTTAATCATCGGCCATTCAATACTACCATAAACAACGTCTAAAGTGGGAAGCGCGTACTGCACAATGTCCTCTCCGGTTTAGCCATCAGTTGTTCTCTTTGTAACTGTGCAAGCAGTTCAATGTTTTCCTCAAACAGTGGGTTTCCTCATGGCAATTCCGCCACTACAAGTGGATTGTTTACATTCACTAATGGGCTCGCCTTAAAATTCTCTCTAGTTCAGGATCTGGCTCGATTGGAAGGGTTCCTTTTCGAGTCATACATTGAAATAAAAAAGAAGTTAAAATAAATTAAAATTCAAATATAGTAAAAATCAAATACAAATAAAAATCTGTATCTATGATTATAAAATTTTCTATTTTTTCTATCAAATGTAGAAAATTAAATTTAAGTCTAATGTCAAACTTCCCCGGCAACGGTGCCAATAACTTGGCTGTCACTAGGCGTGCAAAACATTTTAACTGGAAATACTGCAACAAAAAAGATATAAAATTAACCAACAGTGTCTGTAAATATATGGTTCAAATTTTAATAGAGATTAGTGTTACAACAAAACACGTTGGGAAGCATTCCGAGAATTGTACCCAAGGGAAGTTGAATTAAACCTAAAATAATTCTCTACACTAATAAATCTAAATAATATTGATTTAAATTTATATTAAAAAATTAAATTAACATCAATTAATTGAATTAACCTAAAACTTATTTAAATTAAAATCAACCAATTACCAATCGAAATAAATCCAATAAAATAAGTAGGAGATCAACTCACTTTAGTGATTGTAATTAACTTCAGAACTCGGATTTTATTAAGTTAACTATTAATTAACTAGTTATTACCTCTCGACCTGTAACTAATTAAATAATCGACCAATGCATGCTTACCTCTAAGCATCACTTTCTAGACCGAGATAAATTATGACGTACTCAGTAAACTTATCTCTCTATCTCATTTATCGTAAATTACTTCCTAAGGGCGTGGGTTTAATAGCACATAATTTAAGCCAACTGACTCGGATTTTAACCATCGTTCATTCGTTAATTATTCACATATTCGTTCGTTAATCTGCCTAATGAAATTAGCTACTCATGGATGTAAATTCAAGAATTCCTAGACTCATATATAACATGCAAAGGAAAAAATTAAATAAAAGTAAGGAGTAGAGAAATAAGTTTATTTTTTATATCGATTTGAACTCGAGAGAGAAATATCCTTTAACAATTGTACAGGTCACATCGATTGCAATTGGAATCAACATAGGCACCACGTGCGGAGACCTAAGAGGAATTTTCCATTTTTTATCCTAAAACCCCACGTAATTTGAGAAGAATTTTAAAGGCTCCAGACGCAAACCCCAAAGATATTTGTTGACAGTATCCTTCAAGTCATACAACTAGGATTATTTACATTGCATCAATTACTTAACATCCCTTAAGCCATATAATAAATCTGGAGAGGTGCACCCTATAGCCCCCTTATCACGAAGCCAATAGCAAAACACCTTATAAAGGGAGATATCGTGAGGAATAACCAAGGTACCATTATGATTTGAAAGATTATAGGCATTCTCCCGTCAGGAATGTGCTTTAGTCAAGGATGATGAAGATAAGAGGAGGGCATAGGTATTTTCCATTCAATGGGGATCCAAAAGACTCCCCCAACTTTAACTTTACCAAAATATACTTCTCAGGGTCTAGCTTCAACCTTCCCACTCCTCCATAAATGAGCTGTTTAGTCCCCTCCCTTGTAACCACAAGGTACACCCCCTTATAGTCTTCCTTCCCCTGAAAGGTATGTTGGAAAAATCTGGTTTAGAAAAATGGTTTTCAGTCATAGCGAAAAATTAAAATTTTGAAAATCAAGTCGGTTTGTGATATTTATTGTAATAAACATTTCTCAAAAAGTATTTATTCTTTAAGTGAAATGGGTCTTTAGTAACTTTAAAACAAATGACCTTCTTCATTATTCTCTTACCAAGAATTGCTTCAAACATAAGCTTTAACAGTCACGAGCCAAACACAGAACTAGAAATGATTTATTACTTTCATAAAGAAAGTAATTTTCTCTTAATAGAAATTGGTGGAATTGCAACACCCAAAAAATAGAATTTATTGTTAGAATACAAAGTCTTATTACTTTCTGGAAGAATAAAAATATATCAAACTTATATAAAACTTGTGTAAATAGCTCTACTAGTGTCATCTATTTATAAAGAGAGATAGGAGAATCCTGGTTGAATTAGTAAAAAAATATTATTTAATTATTAGAAAACAATATTCCACTCTAAGTAGAATGGGGGTGGGACACTATAGTAAATAATACTAGGGTTGTCGCCCTTCTCTCTTATGATGAGGGAATTTGGGCCTTTCTTGTACTGGGTTCAATTATATGTGCTTCTTGAATTTTTAACCCAACACTTTATAATTTAATCTAACCCAATAAATGTTCTTTATTTTCTAAAATAAATAAATATTAATTAATTAATTAATTAGATAAATTATTAATTTTCCAATTAAAGATTTTTCTTAACCTAATTCTAATCCCATTAAAGTCATGCCAACTTTATCATAAAAGAATCTATGAGAAAATATATATAATTTTCATATTCAACATATTCACAATGACTAAGTAATTTAATTCTATTTTCCAACCTCAATTATTTAATTAAATAACAATTTGAAAAACTTAAATTAATTCTCAAGTTATTTCTATACTTAGTGAGAAAATATGATCATTTGTGAATATAACTCATATTTCTAACCTCATCATTTCCATCTATTTCTGTTTACTTGGTTCTACATGCAATTCATTTCTGGTTTCAATAAGCTTGCGGAGGGACTGATTGGACATAAGTAATTAGGGCTCAAATAATTAATTTCTAGCTTTTTGCCTATTAATTATAAACTTACTTAGTTTTGAAGTCATTCCACTATAGTATTGTGATTAAGCTCTCCCCAATTCCATACCATTACAAAAGCTACTTAATCAATGCTCGTTCAATGACCTTGTCATCAATGTATTACCCTCATAAGATATCTTTAATCTTTTTGGGATAAATTCATTCTTCCAATATGATCCAATTTTATCTCATGCTAACTATTACATCTTCTTTAATGAAAAGTCAATTACGATCAAATAGTAATTAAGTCTTTTATCACAAAGACAAACAACTCATGGCTACGTTTACTTTTCATCTATCATGTAATTTCGATGAGAGGGTATCATTTACCCATTAGTTGGGCTATGAATTCCACTATTATGAATGATGCTACATACTACAGAAGTCGTATACCTAATGCACTGGCTTTCAGTTCCTTATCTATTTGAACTCAAGATTTTACTTGAATCAAAGTATATGGGTCACAAATACATATTCCATCACCGACTCAAGATTAAGATATGTCAAACTATGAACATCATAAGTGAATAAAACCATTAAATGGTCTAAGATCTTCTATTGGGGTATTGTTTGATATATTGTCAGTCCAGTCAGTCACATCTATGTCTTTATTTTTTGGGAGTCATTTGCTCTAATGCCCAAGACAAAGCATTTCCCCAATTGAATTTTATAGACAACATATTAGTCTTTCAATTAATTTGCTCATTTTCGATTAGACTAAGGACATATTTACGTCTACTAATACAAGATGTCTTTTCATATTATGATAAGACCACTTAATACCTCTTAGTATTAGTTAAACATTAGATAATTAGTGAGCCAATATTTGCTTCCATTTTGCTTTGCATGCAAAAACATTAAGATATACAAAGGGTATTAATATAATTTATGGATATAATTAAACCAGTTTGTTCAAAAAAAAATACAAGTATACAACGATGATAATACTACACTTAGGACATCAGAGCCAATAGGGTGTACATATATTGGAACAACAGCATGGAAGGCCATATCCCCCTCTATCCACATTTGATCATAAAACCAATTATTAACCATTAGGAGCTCCTAACCAACTGCTCGGGTGCTAAATAGTAGGAATTCAACAAATCCATGATAAATTGGTGAGGCGACAAGTGACACCATGCCTCTATCACAAAAAATGAAAGGTAGAATCCCGATCTCCCCTACCAAAATGTGGCCCAAAAATAGAACTCAAGCTATGCTTCCTCACAGGAACACTAAATTAATACTTGGGAAGCCTTATTAGAAAGCCCTTACATCTTAGCGTCATTCACATCTCTTGTTTTGTTTTCATGTACTTACACTCGACAACTGCCACCAGCTCATCAAAGTCCCTCATATGTTCTAGGATTTGCCCCTTTTAGCTTTCAATCATTGGAGGCCTTCTGGAATCGACTGAAGTCAACATATTATTCGATGTTGTTGTCTTATTATTGATAGCAAAATACCTATCTCTACCTCTTTGCGACTAAGATATGTAATTCCTTCATCCTCTATTGCATGTTTAACTATGTCGAAACCATTTTTAAATTTGAAAAACGGGGATCGACTTTTAAAAATGAAAATGGGAGTCGCCACCGATCTTTTATTGAGGTGTGATCGATTCACCATTAAAAATGATTTTGGTCTGCGGAATTTGAGAAAACAAGTTTGGCAGTCGGTTATGCACGAGGAAGGGTTAACACCCTCGTGACGCCCAAAATTGGTACCGGATTGATTGTTTGGTGTCTTAATGTCGAAACTTTGAAAAGATTTTAAAATACTATCATTTGATGGGAAAACTTGAATAAACTAAATTGAATGATAAGGTGCACTCATTTCGCAGAAATAAGTTGCCACACTCAGTGATTTAGGGTGCAACAATTCAATCTTCGAAATTAGATTTGTTCATTTTTAAGAAAATCATGTGTTTTAAGAAGGATATTTGATTATTTAAGTCAATCGAGAAATCTGAATCCAGTAAGTTAGGGTTCAATTTCTCGAAGTTCTCAAACATCAAACATTGCCTTTATTTCGATATTGAGATAACAAAATGTTGTATCCAGTAAGTTAGATCAAACATTTTGAAACCTTAAGAGCTTTATTTTAATAATTGTGTGGTTTTAATAAAATGGGCGCTTGATCATCTAAATTCATCGAGAAGAATCGAAGCCCAGTAAGTTAGGGCCCAATTCTCTCGAGAACCTATGAACGTCAAGCCCTTTTTTTAAAGTTTATGAAATAAAACGGTTATAAGGCTTTAATAAAATTTAACTCTCACAAACGAAACATGATTGAATAATGATACATCTAATGATTTAAACTTAAACTAGAAGCAATTAAACAAATAATAGGCAAATACAAACATTGATTTAAATCATATTATACAAACATCCATATTAAAATTAAGCAACCCACGAATTTATAATCAATTAAAAACAAAAAGGACAATAATAACAATGAATAATACAAATATTTGATACAATTTGAAAAAGGAAATAAAAAATTAAATAAAAGGTTTGAATAAATTTTAATGAAAGATTTAAAAAAAACACAAAGAAATAAAAAAAAAGAAGTAAAATAAAAATGAATAACTTGAAATTAATGTCTACATTCTAATTTATGTAAATAAAACTTAGTAGAAATAGTAGTATATACCTAGTAATAATGTATAAAATTTAAATAAATAAAATAAAATAATGAATTTAAAAGGAATAAGGTTTTCATACATAAGAAAATATCATTTGAAAATAATATAATATTATATATATGTACGTATACTAAGAAAAGTCCATATTATATATACATATATATAAAAATATATAGTATTATTATCAG
>CM025251.1:25270586-25282549 GCA_013677275.1 Gossypium schwendimanii
TTGGACACCTCTAACATGTAGAACTCAACTTTTGCACTTTTTACAATTTAGTCCTTTTAACTAAATTGAATGCCCAAACGTTGAAATTTTTGAACGAAATTTTTACAAAATTTTTTAGTGAAATTGTAGACCATAAAAATATAATGATAATAATATTTTCCTTCATCAGATTTGTGGTCTCGAAACCGCTGTTCTGACTAAGCCCAGAATCGGGCTGTTACAAATAGAATGAAACAATAATCTTAATCAAAATCATATTGTTGGAATTACAACTAATTTAATATTCATCCAAATAATTCCCACCTAAAGATAATTAGCTAATGGGTTGGGCAATGAAATCAAAAATTAAATCATTTAGAAAAATCTCAAGTTTTACGAATCATAGAATTCAAAACTAAGAAAATAGAACAAAGGCAGAATTGCAGGAAGTTCTTGCTGCACTCCAACTTCTTATCAAGATTCTAAGCAGAACTGTAGCACCCGTAGCCCATCTCCGTCGCTGAATTAGGGTTACGGAGTGTTACTAAACAATTAAAACATTTAAACATTATATCATACAATATTATAATCATATCATAAATCATTCATTCTCAAGCACAACGTCCCTAAATCGAGCCCTCGAGGCTCTAAAAATAACTTAGAAACAATTTGGGACCAATTTGAAATAGTTTAGAAAGTTTAAGAAAAAGATACAAAAGTTACCAAACAGGGGTCACACGGCTGAGACACAAGCTGGTGTCTCAGGCCGTGAAACAATCGAACTAGGGACACATGGCCATGTCCCAACCCATTTCCTCACCCGTGGAACTCTCTGAGTAGCGTCACACGGCCATGTCACATGCCCGTGTGCCAGGCTGTGTAACTCACTGACTTGCACCCTAGCGAACTCATCAGATGACACACTGCCGTGTCGCCAGGCCGTGTATCTTACACGACTGAGTCACACGCCCGTTGCTCAGGTCGTGTGGACCCGAAATGAACCTTAAACAATAAGTTTACCAATTCAAGCTTACTTGGACTCTAAGTAATCCTACCAGGCATAAGACTTATTTAAAGTGACATTAAACAAGCTAAAAACATGCTAAATCAACCATCCTAAGTGCCTAACCAATGTATCCTCATTGATACCACAAGTATATACAATTTTACAACAAAAAGAACTATCATTCAATGTTAAATCACACCATCTAACATTCAACCAATATGCCAAACATAGACACCTCATTCACAACATTCCAATCACACTTACCATGAACTTGCACTTAAACATCTTACCTCATTCACATATATCATATAAGTTGATTATTTACACTTAAGATCATAATTAACATTTTACATATCAAAACAATAGTAATGACATACAAGCCTATTACATGCCATATAATCCAAAATGAACATTCTAAAAACTACCGAAAATGAGTGGATAGTGTGACTTGAGTGCCGATCCGATCGTCCAACGTTCAAAGTATCTACAAGAATAGAAAATAACATAAGTAAGCTTATTGAAGCTTAGTAAGTTCGACGTACTAAAACGATAAATCTTACCGAAGTAAGTACAAAAAATCAAATAATAATATTACAACCATATGTGTTCCATGTCATCCACAATCTTAAGCGGTGAATTGTAAAATTCAATTCAAAACTCAATACAAGACAAAACCATAAAAATCACTAAACAAGTTACCTTACCGAGATTTACAATCTGATGAACGACATACAGATATGAGTACATTGATATTCCAACCGAAACACACTGGATGCTCATAAGAGCTAATCTCACCGAAACACATCAGATGCTTATAAGAGCCGGTCCACTTGATAACACACCAATGGCTCCGAAGAGCTAGTCCAACTAGAATCAGACCAAAACAGAGAGTATAACACAAGAGTTCGCAACAAATGCTGAAACTCAGTCTACTCAGGAAATAGATATAGATATATATCAATCCACAATAATCTCCACTCCAATCCCCTATTACACACCATATCTCAATTGTACTCTATCCCGCGTTCAATCCGATCTAAATATTGAAATTCAATAACATTTCTCAAATAACCTTACATCATCTATAAACAAATATATCTACTATACCATTTTATATCATCCAACATTTCATATAGACGCTAAATTTTAAACCGTACGAACTTACCTGGACTGAATTGTAGTAGTTGCAGAAGTTTAGAGATTGATCCGCTATTTTTCCTTTTCCATGAATATCAATATGGTCTTGATATAAAATGTAAAATTTCTCAATTATTAGCTTAGATTTCACCTTCCAATTCACTTTACATTTTATACCCTTTTTTTGAATTTACACAATTACCCCTAACTTTTACAACTTTTACAATTTAGTCCTTTAACCCAAAAATCATCAAATTAACCAGTTTTCTCAATTCAACATTTCAGACGAATATACTAGGCCCTTAAACAGTCCCTACTAATCATCAAATTCACTGTCAAACCCTAAAATTTTGACATTTTCACAATTTAAATTCCTTAATCAAAATCTAACAAAAATCACTTCACAAAATCACTAAATAACACAATCAAAGATTCAAATACATAATTATCATAAAAAATATTCAAGATTCATCAATGAAAACTTCTAAAATATTTAAAAAATTCAAAAACAAAGGTACGGGCTAGCTGGACCTAGTTGCAACGATCTCAAAAACATAAAAATTACAGGAAATAGGTAAGAATTGAGCTCACATGCACAAGGATGAAGAAATTGAAGCTTGAAGCTCTCTCCAATAGTGGTTTTGGCAAGGATTGAAGAAAAATGAATAGGAAATGTCTAATTTTTCAATTTGTTTTGTTTAATTTTTAATTTATTTACTATTTTATCATTAACATATAATATTCTATTATTTTTAATTTTAATTATTGTCCCATCACATTGATTAAGGCTTAATTACCACATAGATCCTCCCTCAATAACTACTTAAGCCCTTTGATCACCAGAATGTCTTAATTAACAAGTTTTGCACCTTTTATAATTTGGTCTTTTTTCTTAAATTAGCTACCTAAACGATAAAATTACCTAATCAAATTTTAATATGACTCTAATGACTCTATAAATATTTTATAGATAATGTGTATGAGTTGACATAATAGAAATTTATGGTCTCAAAACAACTTTTCCGTCACCACTGAAAATTGGACTCTGACAGGAATCTAGGGCAGATTTCTCTTCCCCTTTTTCATGCATGTGATCTCTCCCTTTTAGCTGGTACCCTTTTTTTCCCATCTTAATTACTCCATAGGGTTTGTTGTAGAGGGAGTAACCACTCTTTTTCTTTTCTTTTCTTTTCTCCTCACAATTCATATATTTTCTTCTCTTCTCTCTCTTGCTTTTATAGGGTAGATCCGTCCCTTTCAACACACATATTTTACTCATCTTTTTCAGGGTGATTTATTTGGTACACGTACAACTAGATAAGAGGAATGTGGATTGAGTGCTGCATAATCTTCCTAGAATTGCCGTGGCATTCTGTTGGCAATTTATCCTACCAATTGTCATGGCAATGTCTTATCTCTTTCATTCAATTTTCTTCTTTCTCTTTTCCTTCTTCTTGCTTTTTTCATCCTACCTGCACCTACTACCAAAGACTACCAAACCTCTTTCCAGCAATTGAAAGTAACATAAATTTACAGTTAAAACGTAATCCAAGCTTTAGTATGTAATGCTTTAGTAATAAGTCTAAAATGCAAACATATTTTCTTAATTACAAGCAAATACTTCAGTGAAGATGCCTGAAATATAACTCATTTCAAGAGTTATCACACCCCTAAACCTGAATTATTGCTTGTCCTCAAGCAAATATGTATGAGTATGCATGAATGTAGGTATGCATAAATTTGCCAAAACATTACAATCACCAAATATATGACTGGACAATCTGAAATATATTTTTCACCTCTATTCTCAGCAGCCTTCTAAATAAAGAAAAATTGGTCTGAGTTCTATAGATTTGTTTAGGAAATGAAATGCATAAAATGGTTATTAAAAATAAAAGTTCCTAAATAATTATGTAATTATGGCTATAGCAGACCTCTCCTAAAATACTTAAAATATAAATTCAATTTCACTATTCTCACTTATTTAAGATTTTAATAACAATCATTACTTTATATAGAGAATTCATCTTGTCACATAATTTCTTTGCTTGACAACCTCAATGAAGCAAACACTAGACTTCCAGATATTTTATCATGCCACAATAATCACTAGCATTTTACCAAGATTAAACAATAAAAGCAAGATTGAATAAGATAACATTTTACCAAGAATTCATGTGTACTTCCATACAAAAAGAAAACAGAAAATAATCACTAGCATTGAGAAAGAAATAAGAAAGAATCAAGTGGAGAATACTATTCCTAGACAACTCAACTAAATCTCTCTATTCCCTCTTGTCTCACACTTAAGTCTCCTCGTCAGAAGCTAGTCTGCATTTGGTTTTCACGTTGGCTCACCCGTGAGAGGCTTAAGTTGCCATGGCCGCAAGCTTCAAGGTAGGATGATGAAGAAGAAAATCCAGAAAAAAAAACTCTCTTTTTCTTCTCACATCCACCTTTTATGTCCTCATCCAACAGTATAAGTGTCCTTTCCCAAAATGATTATGTCCTTGTATGTACAGGTTGGTTATACCAGACTGGACAGCTTACGCAATTTTAGTTCTTATCCAGATAGCTGTCAAGTACGGCGACAATTCTAGATGCAATTTGGAATTTACTCATGCAACGATATTAATGCAAAAAGATAGCAAAATTAAGGATAAAATAGGCTAGGATTCACTGAGTTATAAAATGCAATTTACTAAACTGAAAATGCTAAAATGTATGCTAAGGATAATTAAATGGGAACAATTTAACAAATAAGTAAGGAGAAAACCTATGTTCTTTCTTGTGCTATCACACCCTCAAACTTGGGTTTTTACTTGTCTTCAAGTAAAACAGAAACTAGCAAGGCTACACAAAATTTTACTAAGGCAAATGATCATTCTAGCAACTTGAACCCTCTAAATTCCCAATGGATGAGTCATATTCAGATGAAAGAATATTGCATAGACAATTCATAAGCATGAATGAATAAGGTTGCAACTTCGTCAATGCTAGCATCATGCTTCAAACCCTAAGTTCTATCTACCATTACAACATTTATTGTACAATACTAAGTATACATTTTTTTTCGGAATAAGGGATATCATTGCATTACTGTACCCTTGTTCTTGAGAAGTAACGATGGGGTGCAACAAAACCCATGGAGTACGTAATTGCACCGACACACACTCATGCAGCGACAACCTTTGGCTAGATTGATTTTTCTAATGCTTGTATTGGAGTGTTCCCTTTTTAACTTTCCATACTACACCCACTTTGGAGTGTCTCTATTTTATAACTATATATACAGATAGAAGTAGCTGCAAATAGTAGATTCATTCAGGATTTAAGGAATGATAGCAGCCATCCATTACTAATGCAACCTAATCTTTTCATCAATGGATTGAAGCTCTAACCTTTTGTTGTATTTATCCAACTCGTTCATTTTTAATTTACATGATTCAAGAATTAAGCATCAAATGTAACAAAAATTTTGAACTATTTTCATTAACTATAATTAAACCTTGCAATCTTCATTTTTAAAAACAAAAATTTTAAAATATGGATGCATTTCCAAGTCCCATGTGCATTCCCCCAAACTTAAAGTTTGCATTGTCCTCAATGCACTAACATGAAAATGTAATGACAATAAAAAATATGCAATGACACTGTATACTTATCAAAATAAAACTTATAGCTACATACAATGCATGAATACTGCAACTAAAACTTAAAATAAACTAAACTCAGTTATTTGCTGCCATCGATATGGCTGCATGATGTTTCTTTCTCCCCCTTCTTTCGATTTTTTTCCTTGGAGCGCTTCTTTTTCTTTTCTTTGAGCTTTGCATGATCTTTGGATTGCTCTTTAGTTCCCGGCTCTGCCCCGGCATCATCAACTACTTCCTGTGTAGGAGAGGCCATCTGGAGTGGTCCAGTGTAGACCACTATTACTAATGAATTGCATTGCTCCTCACTGGTTATCTTAGCAACTTTTGTCGATTTCACTCTAGCTCGCTCCAAATTATCAATATTTGGACCCACATACTCGGGTGCTATGAAAGTCTTCTCAACAAAATTTTCTCCTTTTTTTCCTTTCTTATTTTCAGTAACTTCTTCTTCTTTAGCAACAACTTCCTCTTTTGTAGCAGTAACTTCCTTCTCAACAATAGTGTCTTTTTGATCAGCAAAAATACCACCCTCAAACAAGCTATTAATCTTTCACAGGCATTCGTCAATGTCCCTAGATTCCTTTTCTTTCTCATTATCAGAGACCTACATAATGGGTGGGGATGCCATCGATCTATCTCGGTCTTCTAAGTCGTCATCCAAGGAAGAGAGGTCATAATTGCGAATGATTGGGGGAAACATTGGGAATTCTGGTAGTGGGGATGAGCTCAGTTGGCCTAATGTGGCTACAATAGATCTATTCCAGGCTCTGGTATAAGCATAAAGCAAATTCTAGAATTTCTCCATATCTTCTACTGTAGCTACAAGCCTGATCTGCCTGTTGTTGATGGAATTTGCCATTTTTTCGACATCCTTTAGTTTGCGACATAATGGCATCTCTGCATTCAGGTTTGTTCCTTTGCTGTCGGTTTTGACTTTGCCCTTTCTTACCACGAGTCATTCTTTGCCTCATTCAGTATCGACATGTCCTTGCCACGAGTCATTCTTTCTACGGAGGCTTCATTGATTGGGCCCTTATTCCCAAGATTTCCTCGCCAGCACGGAGGACAATTCCTCTTTGCTGGTGTAATATCACTAGTGACGGAAAAATCAAGATCCCAGTCTGCCTTGAGGTGCAGTCAACTATTTCTTGGTGAAGTATTGCGCCTACATCAATTTGTCTGCCCTTGATAACATTCTATCTAGGGTGACTGTGGTGCTGTGAGTGGAGGGTTTGAGCCTGCAGATGACAAAATGAAACCAAATTTTTCCTTGCAGTGTCAGGAAGCGACGGTGCATCATGTAATTCTTTTGATTGGAACCCGTCCACACTGCTCCCACGACACACAAGTCTCATTTTTCATCTGTGATGTCATCAATAAACTCAGAGTGTTCATCGACATCGACCTTGGTGTTGTACAGCTCGTTGATTTTTTAGCATCCGATGGTATTAAACCTTCTCGAATAAAAATGAACTCTGACTCATGATCGTAGAGATTAGCATAGAACTAACGTACCAATGAGGGAGAGTAGCTACCGGGATGGGTGCAAAAAGTTTCCCATTTTAACTTCGAGATGGTTTTGGAGACTTGTTTACCCAAGTCTTGTTATGGTGAAAGGGAAATTCCCTAATCGGGATGGAAGTTCTGCTTCAACATGTTGTCATGAAATCATTCCTTTGCTTCTTTATTCAAGAAGATTATTGGCTCCTTTGTCTGTACTGACCTGGGGGATTTCAATTCACGGACTATGGTAGCAGAGGATACATATTCTCCAGTAGATTTGGTACCTTTCTTAACCGAGCCTCTTGTTTTGGCCATCTTTTGTTTAGGGAGAAAGATGTAAAGTTAAAAAGATATGGTCTTGAGAAGAGAAAAAAAATAAAAATAGTTGCTTGAATGCATTATAGTCGGTACAGTGGGAGAGGATTTATAGTGAGTGAAAGAAGAAGATGGAGAGGCGTGTTGTTTTGTAAAGAGATATAAGGCTGGCGGGAAGAGTTGTGTCCAATAGAAATTGTGCCCGGTCAGAAGAATCAAACAACTGAGTGAGTTTTGATCCAACAGTGGAATCTAAATTTCTTTGAATTCTGATGGGATATAAATGGTAGTACAAAATTATGGAATGTGCTGACAGTAGAAGTTTAATGCGTCGACAAATGTACCTAATTTATTCTGCAAAAAGGAAGGAAAAAAATTTAACAAAACATAAATAAAATAAAATAAAATAAAATAAAATAAAATAAAATCTCAGAGTATTAATTAAAAATGAAAATTTTTTGATCAATTTAATGGTCTTTGCCTGCTTTTGATCATTGTTGCCAAAATAGTGTTTCAACCTCTGTCCATTTACTTTAAACTGGTGTCCATCACGTAAATCTCGAATTGTGATTTCACCATGAGGAAATACGGCTACAACTTCAAAAGGTCTAGACCAATGTAAACACAATTTACCTTGGTGCAATTTGAGTCGAGAATTGAATAATAAAACCTGCTGACCCGTGATAAATTGTCGCTGTAAAATAATCTTGTCATGCCATCATTTGGTCTTTTCCTTATAAATTGTAGCATTTTCATAAGCATTTCTCCTAATCTTCTCTAGTTCAGTGATATCCAATAGTCTTTTCTTTCCAGCTGTTTCATAGTCCATGTTCACTTGCTTAATTGCCAACATTGCTTTGTGTTCCAGTTTGACTAGCAAGTGACACGCTTTCCCAAAAACCAATTGATACGACGACATCCCTAATGAAGTTTTGTATGCTATTTGAAATGCCCATAAAGCATCATCCAATCCGAAAGACCAATCTTTCCTTGAAGGTTTTACAACCTTCTCAAGAATGTTCTTAATTTTTTGATTATATAATTCGGCTTGTCCATTGGTTTGCAGATGATAAATAGTAGTCATTCTATGATTAACTCCATAACTCTTCAATGCAGTCGCCACGTGGTTGAAATGAAAGTGTGTACCCTGATCATTAATTAATGCTTTTGGTGTGCCAAAGCGGGTAGCACTGTCTTTGTATCATCCTTTGTGATTGCAACAGCTTCAACCCACTTCGAGACGTAGTCAACAACTACTAATATATAAAGATTACCAAATAAGCTCAGAAATGATCTCATAAAATCCATACCCCAAACATTGAAAAATTCAAACTCCATAATTGGCTGCTACAACATTTTATTGCATCGAGATATAGAACTGGTGCGCTGCAACCTATCACATTAATTCACAAAATTATGGGTGTCTTTCAATAATGTCAGCCAGTAGAATCCTAATTGGAGAACTTTAGCCGTGGTTTTCAAGCCACTGAAATGACCTCCA
This sequence comes from Gossypium schwendimanii, assembly GCA_013677275.1. Lineage (NCBI taxonomy): Eukaryota > Viridiplantae > Streptophyta > Magnoliopsida > Malvales > Malvaceae > Gossypium > Gossypium schwendimanii. The sequence continues at coordinate 25,279,684 of CM025251.1, forward strand.
AAAGGAGCATCATTATAATGCTTCAGGATTGAAAACATCTCCTCTTTTGGAACACAACGTCGAATGATGTTGCCATTGCATACCTTGAACAAATACGGCTCGTTCCAATGATACTTCACTACATCACGAACAAATATTTCTTTTTTATGGCCTGTGACACCCAATGGGAGTTTTCCATATACTAGATAATTAACAAAATTTGCATACCAAGGAGTTGCATCTACAACAAATAACTTCTCATCTAGGAATGCGTCAACAATTTGAAGTATGTTTCCTTCTTTGTTGCCAACTTTCAATTGAGACAGATGGTCTGTATCTTGATTCTCTTAACCCTTATGATCTTTTATCTCAATGTCAAATTCTTACAACAGTAATATCCAGCCTATCAATGTTGGTTTGACATCCTTTTTCGCAAAGATATATCTCAACACCGAATGATCATTGAATACAGTAACCTTTGTGCCGACAAGATATGAATGAAACTTGTCGAAAGCAAAGACTACAACAAATAATTCTTTCTCCGTGGTAGTATAATTGAGTTGAGCTTTTGTAAGATTTTTGCTAGCATTATAAATGGCGTGAAAAATTTTCACCTTTCTTTGTCCTAGAACCGTACCCACAACAAAGTCACTTGCATCACACATAACTTCAAAAGGTTGGGACCAATCGGGTGCAATGGTAATGGGTGCATTCACTAGCTTCTTTTTTAACTGAATAAAATCATCTAGACATGCATCGTCAAAGAAGAATTTTTGATTCTTTTCCAGCAATAAGCATAAGGTCTTTGCAATTTTTGAGAAATCTCTAATAAACCTTCGGTAAAACCTCGCATGTCTAAGAAAATTGTGGATACCTTTCACGTTTGTTGGTAGAGGTAAATTTTCAATGATTTCCACCTTAGCTTTGTCTAATTGAATGCCTTGACAAGAGATGCGATGGCCTAACACATTGCCTTCAGTTGCCATGAAATGACATTTTTTCCAATTCAGGACAAGATGTGTGTCCTCACATCGCTTCAGTACTTTATCCAAATTGTTAGTGCAATGATCAAAATTATTCCCATAGACTGATAAATCATCCATAAAAACCTATAAAGAGTCTTCAATCATATCTAAGAATATTTCCATCATGGACCTTTGAAATGTGGCTAGTGAATTGAAAAGACAGAAAGACATACGGCAAAATGCTAAAGTACCAAAGGGGCAGGTGAAAGTTATTTTCTCCTCATCCTCCGGTGCAATAGCAATTTGATTGTACCCAGAATAGCTATCTAAAAGCAATAATAGGCCTTTCCAGCAAGCCAATCTAGCATTTGGCCGATTAAAAGAAGTGGGAAGTGATCTTTCTTTGTGGCCATATTCAATTTGTGATAATCCATACAAACTCGCCATCCCATGGGAATGCATGTAAGAATTAATTCAGCCTTACCATTGTGAAACACAGTGATGCCACTCTTTTTATTCACGTATTGCACTGGACTTACCCAATTGCTATAAAAAATCTGGTAAATAATTCGAGCATCAAGCCATTTTATGATTTATTTCTTGACAACTTCTTTCATCTTCTCGTTTAATCTTCTTTACTATCGATTGCTTGCCTTCATCTTTCGACTTGATCTTGTACATGCAAAAATAAGGACTAATGCATTGAATATCAGTAATAATCCAAGCAATAGCTCATTTTTGTTGCTTGAGAATTTGAACTAATTTCTCTTCTTGAATTACATCCAGTGTGGCGGAGACAATAATTGGGAGAGTATTGTGGCCACCTAGAAAGACATATTTAAGATGAGGAGGTAGTGGTTAGAATTCCAGAGTAGGAGCTTCTTCAATAGGTGGCTTGAAAATTGGGGTTGTTCTGTTGGCTAGGTCTAAGGATTCAATCTGCCATCCATGATTGAGTTTAAGATTATGAGCTTCAAACATGTTGTCACAATTGTCTAAGGATTTGACATCAAATGTCACTACAAACGCTTCAAAAAGTACTGTGCTTTGGTCATTGAACTCTTCCTCAATTAGATCATCTAGCACATCAACAGTATGACCTTCTTCTTTGTCCTTGCATTGAATAGATTCAAAAACACTGAAGGTGACTTGCTCATCATTAAGTCGTATGGTTACCTTCATAAACATCAATAAGAGTCTGATCGGTGACTAAAAATGGTCGTCCCAAGATTATAAGAACCTCCTAGTCTGCCTCGTAGTTAAGTATGATGAAATTAGTCAAAAAAATGAATTTATCCACACGAACTAAGACATCATTTATTTGCCCTTCAGGTTGAGCCAAGAATCGATTGACTAGTTGTAATGTCACTGTGGTAGACTTCATGTAACCTATTCCCAACTTTCTGAAAGTAGATAGTGGCATTAGGTTAATGCTAGCTCCCAAGTCACATAAAGCCTTACCCAAATAATGATTGCCAATTGAACATGGAATGGTAAAGCTTCTAGGATCTTTCAATTTAGGGGCAACTTGTTTGTCAAAACAACACTATAGCCTTCTGTGAGTGTAATAGTTTTAATATCAGTGAGCTTCTTCTTCTTGGACAAGAGGTCTTTCATAAATTTCCCATAACTCAGAATTTGTACTAGAGCATCTATTAAAGGAATGATGATCTGCAGTTGCTTTAGTGTTCCAGAAACTGCTGATACTGTTTGTCATGCTTATTTTTCCTGAATCTTTGTGGGAAGGGTAAAGATAGAGATATATCTGCTTGCACTGACATCTTTGATTGCGTCGACAGTTTCAAAGGTCAGACATTAGGCATGTATGAGTGACAATTTGTGGAACTTCTTTGTCTGATGCATTGACAAACTCTTTAGATTCAACCTTCTCACTAGTGATCACTCCATTCGTATCTTGAGGT
>CM025251.1:25282649-25294139 GCA_013677275.1 Gossypium schwendimanii
AATATCAGTGAGCTTCTTCTTCTTGGACAAGAGGTCTTTCATAAATTTCCCATAACTCAGAATTTGTACTAGAGCATCTATTAAAGGAATGATGATCTGCAGTTGCTTTAGTGTTCCAGAAACTGCTGATACTGTTTGTCATGCTTATTTTTCCTGAATCTTTGTGGGAAGGGTAAAGATAGAGATATATCTGCTTGCACTGACATCTTTGATTGCGTCGACAGTTTCAAAGGTCAGACATTAGGCATGTATGAGTGACAATTTGTGGAACTTCTTTGTCTGATGCATTGACAAACTCTTTAGATTCAACCTTCTCACTAGTGATCACTCCATTCGTATCTTGAGGTTCTACAGTAGAGTCTAAATACGGTTTGTCAGTTTGTTTACCACTCCTAAGAGTGATAGCCTTACAATGTTTTTTCCCCTCGGACTACGATTTTTCGTGTCACTGGGTAATGAGCCTGGTGGTCGAGTATTCAGATTTGAAGCAAGTTATCCTAATTGTGCCTCCAAAGCTCGAATGGAAGATGAATCCCCTTTTATGATAGCTTTCGTGTGAGTAATAGGCTTCCGCATTATTGTCTCAAGAGTTGCTAACGGGTCAAAAGTAGAAGCTTGTGTGCACGGTTGCTATCGATGTCCTTGAACATGTTGGTTTGGTACTGAAGAGTGTTGTGGTTGCATCAGAATTTGGTGTGGATGTGTCTGGCCTTGTTGTGGATGCATTTGAGTGTGCTGATTGTATTTTTGCAATTGTTGATTGTAGTTCCCTTTCCTGAGATCATAATTACCCTAATTAGATGTATTCCCACATTTGAATGTCGCAACATTTTGTCTAGCATTCTGAGTTCCCAAAATGGTTGGTTGCGTGTAGAGTTGTTGTAAGAATTACCATAAGAATTGTTGCAGTTGTTACTAATATAATAGGCATTCTTTGCATGTTGTGGACAATCTTCATAGCTATTGTTGTCACTACAAATCTCACAACAAAAAGTAGGAACATCAACTTGCTCAGCGACTTGTATAGGTGCAACTCCGCTAGTTCCTTGCATATTTTTAATCATGTTTATGAAAGAAGAAACTTGAGCACTTAGTGCAGTTATTGCACCCTATTCAATAACTCATGGAGTAGTTTTTGCTTGTGCAGCTTTGGAGATAGGATACTGATAATCATTCTGATAAATTCTCTCAAGAATTCTCACAGCATCATTATAAGTACAATCCAACAGAGGTCTATTGGCTGATGCGTTGACAAGATTCCTTGTATGTGAATTCATCCCATTATAAAAAATCTCAATTTGTGTTTTTGGTTGAATGTCGTGCATGGGGTAACATCGGCGTAAAGATTTATAACATTCCCATGCGGTGTGAAGATTTATATTGTCCAGCTAATTATAGGCAGTAATATCATTTCGAAGACGAGCATTCATTTTCGGCGAGTTAAATCGTAAAACAAACTGTGTTACTAGCGCATCCCAAGAAGTAATTGATCCGGCAAGTAGTTCAAAAAACCAAGTACGGGCTTTTCCTTGTAAGGATAAGGAAATAATTGCATCTTCAAGGCATCATCAGGAATGCCTTGTCGACTAAAGGAAGCACAGATCAATAAAAAGGATTTAAGATGTTCTCTCGCATCTTCATGTGGCAGTCTAACATATTATCCATTAGAATTCAACATTTGAAACATTACTCGTTTAAGTTCAAAATTCCCAGCTTGGATTGTTGGCCTAACAACTCCTGGTTGTAAATTATCCAAAACAGGTACTACAAAATCTCGTATAGTCCTATTTTGTATGCGAGCATCTTGCGGCAACAATGGGTTATTAACATTTTGCTGTTGCATCAAGGGTATGGTTGTATTGTTCCCTGGTAGAGCCATATTTGTTTTTTCTCGAAGTCTAGTCCGAACAGTCCTTTCAATTTCTAAATCAAAATTGGCAAGAAAATATGAATTTCTTCAGGACATAAAATACCTAAATTGAAGTTAAAGAAATAGCAACAAAGAAAACAAAATAGTTAGTGAATACGAAATATTATATAAGGAAAATAAAGTGCAAAAACACACAAAAAACAAAAATAAACATCAAACAAATGCCATCCCCAGCAACGGCGCCAAAAACTTGATCGGCTGTTTAACATCACAACAATAATGTGCAAGCGTACACTGTCGATGCACGTATAGTAGACAGATGTGAGTCTGTCCGATTTCGATCCCGCAGGGATGGTAGTCTTTTTTCTATTAATGTTAGTGCAATAACTAGATAGAAACATCGTAAATTGTAAGAATAGTTGTCGATGCAATAACTTGAAAAAAAATAAAATAAAATATGACAGTAATAAACTGGGATCCCCAACATGAATCTTCTGCAGAATACTAAGTGCTCACAAGGTATAAAGAGATAGGTGATTGTCAAGGCAATAAAGTTCAATATATATCTTACATAGCATCACTCATCTATTAAATCCGAGACTTAAACCTACATACTAACCCCCACCTTCTGGTGATGGTACTACGACACTATTAAGAACAAGTGGACTAAATTCCTCTAATCCTCACTCAACTTCTGTTGAAATGCTTGTTGGCTCGATCTGTCACTGCACTTTCCAATGTCATTGACTATAATAACACTTCCGTGTAGAAAAAACATTCAAACCCCAAGATTAAACAATAAAAGCAAGATTGAATAAGATAACATTTCACCAAGAATTCATGTATACTTTCATACAAAAAGAAAACAGAGAATAATCACTAGCATTGAGAAAGAAATAAGAAAGAATCAAGTGGAGAATACTATTCCTAGACAACTCGACTAAATCTCTCTATTCCCTCTTGTCTCACACTTCAGTCTCCTCATCAGAAGCTAGTCTGCATTTGGTTTTCACGTTGGCTCACCCGTGAGAGGCTTAAGTTGCCATGGCCACAAGCTTCAAGGTAGGATGATGAAGAAGAAAATCTAGAAAAAAGCTTTCTTTTTCTTCTCACGTCCACCTTTTATGTCCTCATCCAACAGTATAGGTGTCCTTTCCCTAAATGATTCTATCCTTGTACGTACAAGTTGCTTATAACAGACTGGACAGCTCACGCAATTTTAGTTCTTATCCGAAAAGTTGTCAAGTACGGCGAAAATTCTGGATGCAATCTGGAATTTCACTCATGCAGCGACATTAATGCAAAAAGATAGCAAAATTAAGGATAAAATAGGCTAGGATTCACTGAGTTATAGAATGCAATTTACTAAACTGAAAATGCTAAAATGTATGCTATGGATAACTAAATGGGAACAATTTAACCAATAAGTAAGGGGAAAAACCTATGGTCTTTCTAGTGCTATCATTTGGTTTGGATGATTTCTTGGTTGGAATTTTGTAACGCTATTGCATCTTTTATTCACCACTATCAGCTGGGACTAGTTTTCTAGTAGTTGTCTTGTAACGCTTCCTTTTATGCTGACTAATAGGCATACCGTCTTCTGAATCAAAGTCTGATTTTGTGAGTTCATCAATCAGTTGATGAACTGCACGTTCTTTTGTAGTTATTGGTTCTTTCGATCTTGGTGTGGTGGTACTGGTAGTGTTGGCAGGTGCATGAGCTTGAGTCACATCATCATCTTCCTTCTCAGATTCAACATGAAAAGATTCAATTTTCTCTACTTCTCCTTTTTGTTTGGTGGTCTGCTTCTTCGCAGTAAGTTTTTCACCCTCATCATCGTCCTTCTTGGACTTCAGCAACAGCTTCTTAGGAAGAGCAAGGAATGTGGGCATCGGATGAGTAAAATAGCTTTTTCCCTTTGTCTAACATAGCCCTAAAATATGACCATTTCCTCTTGAGCCTTGCCAATATCAATGGCCGTCAACTATTATTGCTTTTCTAATTTCTAAAATTGTTGCTGCAGGGCCCTCCAAGATCTCAAGCACCTTTTGCTCAATTGCACTCTTAGAGGTTATTGGAGCAGCATCAGTGGGCCTGGGTGGAGAACATCAACATCCCTTCTTTCCTGATGTAATTGCTTTTCTCGAACCTGATCATTTCTGATTCTTTCCATCATCGCAACTCTTTTCTCCTTCGCCTTTGGGTTCTCTCAATCTCAATTTTCATCAATGTTGTCGATCCCCGGCAACGGCGCCAAAAACTTGTTACTTGTAAAATTGTACTGCAAATGTGCAAGTGTACACGTTGGTTCAAGTAATATAATGAGGAGTGAGTATTGTCTCCACAGGGATCAAAAGTTGATTTGAATTGGTAAGTATTGTTAAAGATTTAACAAATGGAGTTGTGCAAAATAAAAAAAAAGTATAACTTGGTGAAGGGAATTAATGAATGAACTAATAATAACAATTATAACTGAAAATGACCAAACAATATAAATTCGCGGCAATTCACAAGGAACAACTTGAGAGTATTTCTGTTGTTGAATGATAAAGGTTGGAATTACTTACGAAATATTTTCATAACATAATAATGCCATGGCAATGTTGTGACTGAGCTACTACCCAGAGATTTACTACTGCGGTCTACTTCTTTAGAGTGTTAAACTTTAATTATTATTCGGAGTTTGTGTATCTATACAAGACTCACGAATGATAACTCAACTATGTTCTACACCTATACAGATTGCATCTTCTATGTCTAGAATGCTGTGAATATTCTTTCGAGTACTCGCATGTATCAAACGATTACTAGTTTGATGTATTTCATCCTTTTAGATTCAAATCCATCTAAGGTCAAAACACGCGGCCAACTATGTCTAGAGTTTGTATGCATCCATTCCAAATAAACAAGAATCAAATGAAACAGTAATCTTAATCAAAATCATATTATGGGCATTACAACTAATTAAATATTCACCCAAATAATTCCAACCCAAATATAATTAGCTCATGGGTTAGGCAATGAAATCCAAAATTAAATCATTCACCAACATTTCTCAAGAGTTACAAATCACAGAATTCAAAACGAAGAAAACAGAACAAAGGCAAAATTATTGGAAGTTCTCGCTGCACTCCAACTTATTATCAAGATTCTATACAGAACCTAGGGCAGATTTCTCTTCCCCTTCTTTACGCCTATGATCTCCCCTTTTTAGTTGCTACCCTATTCTTCCCTTCTGGATTACTCCATAGGATTTTGTTATAGAGAGAGTAACCACTCTCTTTCTTTTCTTTTCTCCTCACAATCTATATATTTTCTTCTCTCCTCTCCTTCTTTTATATAGTAGATTTGTCCCTTTCAGCACACATATTTTACTCATATTTTTCAGGGTGATTTATTTGGTACACGTACAGCTGGCTGATATTGACATGGATTCAGTGCTGCGTCATCTTCCTGGAATTGTCGTGGCATTTCTATTGGCAATCTATTCCACCATTTGCCGTGGCAATGTTTCACCTCATTCGTTCACTTTTCCTCTTTCTCTTTTCCTTCTTCTTGCTTCTTTTATCCTACCTGCACCTACTACCAAAGACTACCAAACCTCTTTCCAGCAATTAAAAGTAACATAAATTTATAGTTAAAACATAATCCAAGCTTTAGTATATAATGCTCTCGTAATAAGTCTAAAATGCAAACATATTTTCTTAATTACAAGAAAATACTTTAGTGAAGATGCCTGAAATATAACTATTTTCAAGAGTTATCAATTATCCTCCTTTGTTATACTCTATATCAACAATTACTTTATTAGTATTTTAACCAAATAACAATTATATTTTACATTTTGTAATTTATCTATAAAAAGATAAATATTTATAATTAAAAAATGTTATTTCTAAAATAAGATATCCTTAATATTTTTTTTGCTAAAAATAATAATCTATTATAATTTTCACAATTAAAAACAAACTAATACTTTTATTTTGAGTTAGTATACTAATTAAGAACTAAAGTCACTATATTGATTAAACTACTAATTGATTGTTTTAGTAAAACTCATATAATTATTTCATATTTAATAATATGTATATAACAATTATTTTTTCGTTCCTATAAATTTCTTATATTTTAATTTTTTAATTCAGATCAAAATTTAAAATATTTTTTTATATATAACATTGATTATATTCTATCTAGGGATGGTGTTAATTTTTATTTTATAATGTTTCGATATAATAAATTATCCCTAAATCAATTTTGATCAAATAATTTTTTAAGAAAATATTTTCAAGATATTTTCTAAAAATAAAAGCTATAATAGACTAAAAAGATAGAAAGTAAAGAACAAAGAAAATATGAGAGTAAAAGAGAGAGTGTATTTTATTGATCAATGGGAATATTTACAAAGTTTCTCCAAAGTCTATATTTATAGACATAATAAGTATAAATGAAGTAGAGATATACTTTTAATGACTATTGGAATTTAAAATAAATCAAAACTTATCTTGATCTTGATGGACATCCACTTAATAAGATATTCATAACACTCCCCCTTGAATGTCCATTGCTAGATAATGTGTCTCGTTAAAACCTTATTAGAAAAAGCCCAATGGGATAAAAACCTAATGAAGGAAAAAGAGTACACAATCTATCTCGTTAAAAAGCTTTACCAGGAAAACCCAATGGAACAAAATCTTGGTTAAGGAAAAAGAAAACAATGCAATTTACTCCCCCTCATGAAAACATCAAATAATATCTCATATTCTACGTATTCAATCTTGAATACTAGCTTTTCATATGAGCATTTATATCACCATTCTTTTCAAAGTCATGAGTAAGGGAAAATATGGGGGAAATATATTTTGAACTCTTCTAGAGTTTCAACAATAATCATAGCAAACTTTAATCATGATTCGTCTATAAAAACACAAATAGGTATTTTGGATCATTTTATAATCCTTCTTTAACTATTATTCACTAAATCAAATTTACCACATATGTTCAAATTATTTCAATTCATATATATGAACAATTTCCCGAGAATTTCAATATGCTTTTAGCATTCTAAATCCTTCAAGGATTTTAATATAAACTTTACACTATATATTAATTCATAAAAAGGTTGTAACAACTATTAGACGCAAGTTAAATCTTTTATGAATTGTCAGCTTAATAATATATCTAAAGGTTATTGCATCCACCACAAAAGAATATTATATCTTTTCATAATTAAAGCTAGGACTTAGTGAAAACCTCATATTTTTATTCCGCTTTTTGCAAAACTACCTCATTTGTACCCTCATTGGCTTTATACCTTTTGATATTTGGAATGCTGGTCCAAAAACTCTACGAATTTGAGTTGTATCTTTCTATTTTCACCAATCTATTCCATATCTATATTTCTCAATAGATTTATTCAAGATTCTCCTTTTATTTCATTATTTCAACAATAATATTGCATACAAAACAATTGTTGACCACTTTTATTATCGGTTCCATATTTTCTCGAATTGACATAACTTATTGAGATATTTTATTTTCACTATTTTAATCTTCAGTTTCAGGTACCTGAATCTCTTCTAAAATTTTACTCATTAGTTATTTATTGGGTCTCTTCTGGAGCACCCACCTTTACTATATGACCATCTAGATTTATTATTTTCTTTTGTGAGAATTTTTATATTTGGAACTTTTAATGAGTTATCATTGTTGAACTTCTTGTTCATATTACTCTCCCCCTAACTCATTACAAGTTATTATTTCTCTCCCCTTAATGTCGGGAAAACAATCGAATCAAAATATTAATCACAAATCATGTCATAATTGAATCTCCAATACATCTAAAACATCTAATAAGACAAGGAGACTTGTAATTAATATATATTCCCAACTTTCTTTGAGGATTCACTCGTCTTTGTGCGTTCTGGTGGAGCAATTGGAACATATATGCACATACAAAAATTCGAAGATGAAAAATATTTAGCTCTTAAATAAAAACCAATTGTAATAGGGAGTATTTATAACTTATTTGCTTGATGCGTACAACACGTAAATCAACATAACCTCATGTTGAAATAGGAAATTTAGTTCTTATAAGTAATGGTTTAGATATTAATCAAAGGCGTCCAATCAATAATTTCTCTAAACCATTATGTGCATAAATAACAAGCTTTTATAAAAAAAATCTCAAACTAAATCAATAAAAGACTGAGATATAAACTTATTAGTATTAGCAAGATGAATTGTCTTAATTGCATGATCTGAAATTAATTATTTAAACGAAACATCTTACAAATGACATGTTGCAAGTTGATAACACATATGTGATTATTTTGTAGATGCATCTACCAAAATCATATAATCATCCACATGGTGGATGAATGATCCCATATTCATTTAAAAAATCCAAGACATTAAATCTCAACTTTAGCTAGTGAGTTTCTAAGAATCAATTTTCATTGAGAATAAGCAACAAATGAGAATTCTTTAAATTAAAGAATCTTTTGGTTCTTTAATGAATGTCCATATGAATTCTCAATTAATTTTTGCATAATATATGACCCAAGATGGTCTACTAGTCACGCCAAGTAGTAAATGCATTTGTATCAGTAAACTTCTAGTTTACTTTTACATGCATTTCAATTGTACTAATAATGTCAATATAAATTGTGAAAAATTGATAATCTTACTGTCATTCCTTTTACTTTGTATCTATATGCAATATTCGCTTCAAGAAATATGCCAAAATCTTCAAATGTCCAAAAGAAAAAAAAAAACAAAACTTACAACTTCAGATGCATCCAACCATAACGAGCTTTAGATATAATTGCCATATTCTATTACTCATAAATACATCTTTCACAATAAAATATTTTGCTTTCAACCACTTAATGGGGATGATGACAAAATAAGATCACAAAGATAATCACAATCAATTCAATTTAATAACAAGAGTAATAAATACAAATTAATAACACAATCTTCTCTTTTTTCATCCTTTCAAAATTGATATTTATAGCAATAGTGATTCATATGGAATATAACATTTTCTTCATTCACAATCTCAATATGACATCCATTATAATAAATATCTTTTAAAACAAATGCATTAACCATAACAAATTTTGTGCTTTTTAGATATTGATATATTAGCTCTTATAGAGCTTTCAACTAATTTTGTACTATCAAACATTGAAATAATATTTGTTTGTTTCAATACCAAATAAGATAAATATTTTCTATCTATAATGTTAGAATTCATTACTACATTCTCATATCCTTCCTCAAAGAATATTAACAGGAACAAAATATTTGGGTATACGCCACATATGTAGCCAATAATCTTTCATGTCACATTGATAACCTAAGTTATCCTTAACCCTTAAAAAGTTATATTGAGAACTCTTATTATTCTCTGATTTATTACTATGTTAATTTCGGGGAATGCAACAAATCTAATGGACAAACTTATAAACGCCTCAATTGATTCTTTACTTCATAATCACCATCGCAAACATACGTTGATTTCAAATTAAAATATATCTATTCATGTTGTCATGATTAGTCTCCAATTATAATAAACATGATATAATAAATAAATCATAGTAAGATAGACTTGAAGATCTGAGTGGTTAAAGGCTCTAATGATTACGCATAGTGCGCATACCTCAATTGAAATAGCAGCAACTCTAGGAGGCAATCGACAATAGCAAATTTTGTGATATTTTTGTGACTTATGGAGAAAAACAATTAAAAGAGAACAGTGCTGATAACGTCTTATAAAATAAAAAGACAGAAAATAAAGTACAAAGAAAATATGAGAGCAAAAAAGAGAGCATATTTTATTGATCAATGGGAATATTTACAAAGCTTCTCCAAAGTCTATATTTATAAACATAAGAAGTATAAATGAAGTAGAGATCCACTTTTAATGACTATTAGAATTTAAAATACATCAAAACTTATCTTGATGTTGATGGGCATCCACTTAATAAGTGTGAAAATCAAACGTTGATAATGGCATAGAACACACAAATTTTATGTGAAAACCCTTATGGGAAACACCATGGGCAGAAGAGAAGAAAAATTCACTAACTGTTGAATTCGAATGATACAAGAGGAGAGACGACTACATCTATTTATAGGTTTAAAAACCTTATTCTAATTAAAATATAATTGAAGCAATGCAGTAAAGTTGAAACACAGTATTCAAATCAATATCAAATAGAAGAAGTATTATTCCATACGAATTCCACTTCTTCAGTCTGCACCATACCGCAGGGGCCTTCGGCCCCTATTTGCATTCCTAGTCCAATTTTATGCTTAATGGGGATTTACGATGAGCTATAGCCCTCAGATTTCACCCCCACAAATCCCTCTATCTTGCCACTTTTTTTAAATAGAAATTTGGGTCACAAAACTCTAACAATAAGATCTTCATAACAAAAAAAAAAATTGGGTTACATTAAGACAAGTGCGGTACCCAAGAGTCAATGGGCAATTTGAGATAGAAGTACCACACTCCTCCCTCAAAGGAACCACTCCCCTTTTAGTTTCTCAAAGACTTTTGTTTCAAAAAATATTGCACCCTATAAAGAGGTATGACACCCCTAATAAAGAGGTACCGCACCCCTCCCAGCTAAGGTGCAGTAGTTGTGGCTCAAATGGTTACTTTTTGACCAAAGGAACTAAACCTCTATGGCTTGGGTACTAGTACCAAAAGGCTTGTAGAAGTAATTAATGTTGCAATTAAAGACTCCAACGACATTAATTTATTTCTAACTTCGTCAAACAACTATTAATCCATGAGAGAGTATAAATGGAGCACAACAACACTCAGAAGAATACAAGAAATAAGGTTACAAATATTAAGAGGAAAATTCCAATTCTTTTCACTATAATTCTCATTTTCTCTTGTATACACTTGTGGGATTAATTTTGATTCATTTTTCATAAAATGTTGTACTGTTGTTTGAGAGTGTTTAACTATTACAAATAAAACTTCTAGAATGATAATCATTTTATATTTTATTTCTCATTTTTGTGTAAAGAATTACTTAAGGTTTTGGGTAGAAAACCTTAAAAGGAAGCGACTTTATCTGACCTTGTGAAAAGATAGAGATTGTAAAGGTTAAACATTGTCCTTAAATGATTCAAATCTAGTGAATTTGGAAAACTCTTAGTGGTGATAAGCAACTAGGGCCAAACCACTATAATTTCTTGTGTCTATTTCTTGCCATCTTTACCTAAATTTTTTTATTTACCAATTCACCCTCCTTTGGTGTTTATTGATCGTAACAAATGGCAAAACCCGTATCGTTTTGTTGATTTTGAATCAGTCCACTTCAATTGGACAAGATTTTTTTTTTTTGAAAAGTGAATGCGAGGTGATGATGTGATCCCAATCGCATCATGTTGTGGCACCACTCATTGCCATCGAGCTTGGCCTAAACATGAGGACCCCAAGTGCAAGATGAAGCTCAATCTCAGCTCAACAAGCTCAATCTTGGTTTTTCCCAGCTCGATTTAGCCCACATGAGCTTAATTTAGCACGTTTGAGCTCAATTTAGCTTACTTTAGCTCATTTGAGCTTGGCTTAAGTTTATTTCAGCTCATTTATT
>CM025251.1:25312320-25332135 GCA_013677275.1 Gossypium schwendimanii
GAGAGGCCTCTATTTATAGTTGAGCCTCCCCAAATCCAACGGTATAGATCAATTACATCAACGGCTAAGGTTAAAGAGTATCTACAAATTAAATCTCTAAGATTACAAAATCATAGCTTTGAAGATTGCATATCATATCTAAGATTGCATATCCTTAAAGATTATGTTTCCATAAGCTTATAGATGGACCTTCAACCTTTTCAAGTAATGGGCCATTCCGATCGGGCCAAATGATATAATTTTATACTGGACTTGGACTTTGTTTTATTATTTTTCTTGTGAGCCCAGGCTAAATTGGCCTATTACAGTAGGGATAGCTTTTACTATTGTTAATCAGGAGGGATTGATTTTAAATTGTCAAGAAGTTAAAATGTTAGGGGCAAAATTGTAATTATCAATAAATATGGATTATGGGTTGCATTGAATGTTTGAGATTAATTGAAACAATTAATTGAATATAATTATTTATTTAGATCAAGATAAATCTCAACCAGATCTAAACCGCGGAAAGGCAAAAATCATGAATTAGTTCAATCGTACTTTTACGCTCTAGTGGTCAATGTAAGTTCATACTATTTCTATACGTAATTGAATTTCTACTTGTATGTTTACAATATAGTTATGTAATTAAATGCTTATATTTAATTATTCTTTGAAATGCACATAGGTGCCCCTGTTTCTACTTTAGTACCCCAAAAATGCACATACGTGCCCCTGTTCGTACTTCGATACACCTGAAATGCACATGTGTTCCCCTGTTCGTACTTCAGTACCCCTAAATTACAAATACGTGCCTGTTTGTGCTTCAGAACCCCTGAATAGCACCTATGTGCCCCTATTTACACTTTGATAACCTTGAATCGAGTAAAATATGAGTTGTATTCAATTGGTGTTAAGTTTAATGACATACTATCTTCTTACTAAGCTCTATAAGCTTATTCATTTTTGTGAATTGTTTTGTAGATCATTGTTGCTAACTTTTGGACAGATTAAATCTTTCGCTCACACTATCCTTCGATGTTGGTAGTTCTTATGTCCTTTAAGGTAGTAGCATGTATATGTGGCTATATAGGTTTTTTTCGGTATAATATGACAATACACTAAACTAAGTTCATAGGTACCTTATTAAGATTGTAAATAGGTATCTTTGTGGTATAGTTAGAATGGTATGAAATTGCACACTTGTGAATTGTTTTGGTTTGTGAGTGAATTAAGTGTTATGATAGAAATGTATCAAGGTTTATATGTTTTAGTTGTTGATGTTGAATTTAGTTATGGTGTCTATGAAGGCACATTGGTTGGTTGTTTTTAGGTCATTAAAATGGTATGTTATGTTAAGTTGCTTGTGACCTCAATTATGGTATGCTTAAAAATGATATTGAATTAGTTGTGTATGTTTTTAGTATGGTAATGCATATGTCTAGGTAAGATTGTTTGATTGTGATTGAGGTGTCTTATATGACATATTGGTTGAATGGATTTTGGTCATTTTAAATAGTCATTTTAAACATGTTTAGGTATGTTTTTGATGCCTTGGTCATGGTGGTAAATTGCTTGTAAGTACACTTTTGGCTAGGTGATAGAAATGACTTGATTTTGACCAATTTCTTGTCCACACGGCCTAAGACCAAGGCATGTGTCTCAGCCATGTGTGACACATGGCCATGCGACATGGTCGTGTGTCCCCTATAGGTTTCAAAGGTTGCAAGTCTCGCTCATGGGCGTGTGAGGCCATTTCGAGTGTTACACGGCCTGTCACACAGGTGTGTAGCTTGACCGTGTGACCCAACTCAGAGAGTTACACGGGCAAAGAAATGGGCTGGTACATGGCCGTGTATCCCTATTTCGAAGGTTACATGGCCTTAGACACGGGCGCGTGCCTCAACCGTATGAGTCACATGGCCTGGCCACATGGTCGTGTGACCTCTGCAGTTTAATTTTTCTAAATTTTTCCTTAATGTTTCAAATGTTTTTGATTTAGTCCCAATTCGTTTCTAAAGTGTTTCTAAAGCCTCGAGGGCTTGGTTAAGGGACAATATGCATGTATTTGAGTGGATTATGCTATGTTTATATTAATGTTTGGAAATGCATGTTTTATGTTGCTTTTATATGATAATGCTCTGTAACCAAATTCCAGTAACGAATATGAGTTAGGGGTGTTACATATAATAAAAAGGAATTTATTTTGATTGTTTAATTCAATGCATACGGTAAGTTAAGTTCGTTAGTACGAACTTACTAAGCACTAATTGCTTATGTAGTTGTTTCCTCTACTTTGTAGATTATCAGAAAGCTCGATCGGTTGGAATCTCATTAGAGCACCATCACACTATCCATTCATCATATTGGTAGTTTTGGTTATTTTGGTTAATGGTTATAAATGGCATGTGATAGGTTTAAAAGGTTATTCAAGTGAATTTGCTTATTTTGAGTTGTGCCAAGCTTGTTGTGGTTAATGATGTTAAATAATGGCATGTAAATAATATGTGCAAATATGAGTGGATGAACCCTTATGCATATTCTATAGATAGTAGATATTGCATGGTATAATGGCATGTTTTGGGAATGGTTATTTTGGCATGGTTGGCATAGGTTCTAATTAGGACTTTGAGATGTTGAATGGGGCTAAGTTTGGAGTGTAAAATGTGGGGCCCTTGAATGGCATATTGGTTAGACATAGGATGATTGAATTCTTGACTTGTTTTAGGTTATTTTGAATATGATTTAAGCATGTGAAAGTAGCTATTGATGGTATGGCTTGATGGTTAAGAAATGGTATTTGAAACGACTTGTTTTAGGGGTAATTTGGGCTACACATGGGCTGTCACACGGTCGTGTGCCACACACGACCACCCCACATGGCCGTGTTTCATTTTAATTTTAGGTGCAGGTTCTATACGACCTGGGACATGGCCTACAACACAGCTGTGTGACCCAAATCAGTAAGTTACACGAGTAGACACACGGGCTAGGACACGACTGTCTGTCCCATAATTCGAATGCCCACACGACCTGGGCAAAGTCACATAGCCGTGTGACCCTTGTTTCCCCAAATTCTCAACTTTTCCAAAAACTTTTTGATTTGCTTCAAATTGATCCCTGAAGTTCCAAACTATTTTTAAGGCCCTTAGGGCCGATTTAAGGCCCAATGATGTATTTTTCCTATGATTGTATTGTGTTATTAGAAGTTAATATGAAATTGTATTATTGTTCTATTTTGAAGTTAAAGATTCTATTTTATACTGTAATGCTTTGTAACCCTAATCTGATAATGGAGACTAGTTAGGGGTGTTATACATTTTGCAACAAACTCTATTGTCTCTCTTTTCATACCGAACCATCAATACCATTCTCATAAATCGCGATACATTTTCGTTCCTCCAATGTGCATAGCAAAAGGGCTAATGTGGGCTTTACAAAGTATCAATTCTTTTAATTCGATAGCATCTGAAACATAGATTTGATTACAAAATCTTAGACAATCACGATTATCATTGCTAAAGTTTTCTACCGAGCCATGTTGATCTATTTCTCTTTTCCCCAACAACTTAGCATCAACAAACTATGCCTCTCTAGATTATTCAAATAACATCTGTTTGATTCTCAATTCAGCCAACAAGCTACCATCATTGCTAATACTGAGCTGAGCGAACATTGCCCACAACTCAATTGCTTCATTTCTGCTCGATGTGTCAGCTACGACGTTAGTTTTACCAGGGTAGTAATCAATAATGTAATCGAAATCTTTTAGAAGTTTGATCCAATGACGTTGTCTCAAATTCAACTCCTTTTGGTTTAGGAGGTATTTAAGAATTTTGTGATCGGTATAAATATGGTATTTTTCATCGTATAAATAATGCCTCCAGATCTTTAGAGTAAAAAGTACAGTGGCTAGCTTTAAATCTTGCGTCGGATAGTTATGTTCAAAACGCATCCCAACCCACTCAACGAGGCATCACTGGAAAACACAATATCTTTCCTCGATTCATGCAAAGTTAAAAATGACACTTTAGTTAATATCAATTTTATCTTCTCAAAACTCTCATCACACTGTTCATTCCAAAAAGACTAGACATTCTTTTGCAACAATCTCGTCATCGACATACCTATCTTCAAAAACTCGTTTGCAAATATTCGATAGTAGCCATCTAAATCGAGGTAGCTATAGACCTCTAACATATTTCTCGGTGTTTTCTAATATAAAATAGCCTCGATCTTTTTCAAATCAACACGAATCCTATCTGCACAAATGACATGTTTTAGAAACATGACTCCGGGTAACTAGAACTTGCATTTACTATGCTTCTTGTATAGTTGTTTCTCTTGTAAGACTTGCAAAATAGTTTTGAGATGTTATTCATGTTCAGCCTCTAATCTTGAATATATTAGGATATTACCGATAAATACAACCATGAATTGATCTAAATAAGGTTGAAAAATGTGGTTCATTAGATCCATGAATGTCACAGGAGCATTTGTCAATCCAAATGGCATCACCAAGAATTTTTAGTGGCCATAACTCGTACGGAACGCCATATTTAGTACGTCACTATCTTTTCCTTTCAATTGATAGTAACCCGATCTTAAATCAATATTAGAAAAGACTGAAGCTCCTCTCAACTGATTGAATAACTCATCGATATGAGATAGGACGTACCGATTCTTAATAATCTATTTATTCAGTTTTAGATAGTCTATGCAAAGCCACATTGAACCATCCCTCTTTTTAACGAACAAAACTGGAGTTCCCTAGGGCAACATATTAGGGCGTATAAAGTTGCAGTCTAATAAATCTTACAATTGAACTTTCAATTCCTTTAGCTCTGTCGGCGTCATACGTTAAGGGGAAATTGACACTGCTGTCATTCCAAGAAATACTTTGATCTTAAATTCCACTTCTCCTTCTGGTGGTAATCTCGATAATTCTATGGGGAATACATCAGAAAATTCACACTCAATTTGAATCTTGTTCAATTTGTTTTCGTTAGTGTTCAAATTAATCACATAAGCTAGAAAATATTCATAACAGTGATTCAATAATTTATTAGCTCGAACAGATGAAATGATCTGAGTTGAACCACTTGTTCTGATGCCATTAACTTCCATGATCTCACTATTCAGGCTCTAAACATAAAACATAAAACATAAAC
Organism: Gossypium schwendimanii; assembly: GCA_013677275.1. Classification (NCBI taxonomy): domain Eukaryota; kingdom Viridiplantae; phylum Streptophyta; class Magnoliopsida; order Malvales; family Malvaceae; genus Gossypium; species Gossypium schwendimanii. The sequence goes on from CM025251.1 coordinate 25,317,471, forward strand.
CACTCCATGTTTGGTCAACCAGTGCATTCCTAAAATCAAATCAAAATCACTGAAAGGCATGATCAACAAATCTACCAAAAATGCTAAGCTTTGAATTTCTAACGGGCATCGTCTACACACTTAATCAACTAGCACCATTTGACCCAAAGGACATGATACTGACATTGCTACTTTCGACATTTCAGGGTTCAGACTCCTAGATTTAACCAGATCAACATTAATATACGAATGAGAGGAATCGAGATCTATCAAAGCATAGACAAGTGTAGAGAATAGTAGAAATATACCTGCTAGGACATCGGTAGCATCACCTTCTTCTCAGGTTTGAGCCACGTAAGTTCGTGCTGGAGCTCTAACGACTGATTGATGTACGACAAATTCTTTTCCCTTCCTAGCATCACCTTTGGTTACTGAACCACAATGACTAATACCACTACCCTTAACCGAAGGTACAGATCTCTGAGTGACAGTAGGTGCAACATTATCATCTCTCAGACACTCATGAGCAAAATGCTCCATTGGGACGCATCGAAAACAAAAATTAGATAATTTCTAACAATTCCCCAACTGTTTCTTCCTATAATGCTAACAACTTGGCACTTCGAGAATTCTAGTTAGGCCTTTTACACTACCAACGGAAACCATCGATTAATAATATCATATCATGTTCGATGTAACCAATCTTGTAGGTGCTCTCCAAGGCTCACGAGATTCTGTAGTTTTTTTAATCATCAGATGCGAACTACGAGTTAATAATAGTTTTCTTGAAACACAAGGAGGTTCAAAATTCTTATCAATCCCATAGACCATTCGACCATTTTTTCCCGTTCTAATAGATCAACAAATTCCTTTATCTTCAATGCCACCAAATGTGTTCTAAGTTTGTCACGCAACCCACACAGAAATCATTTACAACTCACCTCTTCATTTGGTATAAACTTCAAAGCTGATATTCTCACTTGTAATCTACCACGGATAGTTCTCCCTGTTTTAGTAGAAGGAACTATTGTTTTCGGTCCTCCAAGTATAGTTCCCCAACATACTTTTTTTGGAACTCAGACAAGAAGAATTCCTAACTGATAGACTCAACAGGAATGTGACACGTAACAATTTGCAGCCAAGTATAAGCTTCACCCTGTAACAACTGAACAACGCAAGTAATGCTCTCACGGGAATTACACTCTAGCTTTTGAAGTACTCGTGTTGTTGCTTCTAGCCATATCTCGACTACTGACCGGTTAACCCTATTAACTCCAGTGAATTCAGTTGCACTGACTCTTTAACCAGAGCCTGTTAAACCATAGAAACAAGTACTACCATAGAAGTTGCTCCCGCCACCCTCTGAAGGGCTTCACCTATAGTATGTAGTATATTTGGATCACCTTGACCCTCGTTATCACTTCTATCAACCCTAGGTTGTTAAGCACCAGCTGAACCAAAGCTCGATTCTATCGATTCGACTCTATTTATATTCTTAGCAGTGTGACCGCTACTATGAATATCTTGATCGGCTTTATTTATTGATTCTCCCAACACCTTTTAACTATAAAATAGAAAGATTTATAATCAACATCTAAATCCCAACTCAGAATCGACTCTAATTTTCCATGTATCTTTGGGCTTGATTCTGAGGTCAATTTAGTCTGAGAATTAGCTAAACCAATAACTCTGATACCACTAAATGTAATACCCTATACTTGGTCTAGTCGTCGAACCCACGCTATAAGGTTATACAATTAATTATAGAACACTTGATTTCATTTCATAATCCAAATACCAATTCACTATCAATTTATTCATATATATAATCAATACAACATGAAATTCAATCAAATTTAGGTTTATATCGAGCTTACAAAAGCTTAAAACCAACCTAATATCAATTAGGGATCAAATTGAAATAAAAATAAAAATATAGAAAAAATTACAAACAAGGGTCGCACGCCGACATCCTTTGACCGTGTGAAGGGATTGAGGTCATGTGGGATGCAACACATGGTCATTTGGGTAAATAGTGTAACATAAAAATGTTCTTTGGAGCTAGAGTCACAAGACTGTGCCACTAAGCCATGAAACAAACTGTGGTCTTATGCACCAAAATAATCCTAAACGTGTAGATCACACGGTCGTACCACATGCCTGTGTTTGGCATACGGTCGTATGGTCATGTATCAGGTTGTGCCAACCTGTAGATACCTTCCAAGATAAGATTTTTAACCCTAATCACTTATACCATAAGAAACACTTCATACCAAGTTTCAACCAATTTAAATACATCATAATAGCACCAAAAGAAACACTTGTATCAACCAATCTAAGTGCCCAACCAAAATGCCACATTTGACACCTTAATCAAACAATTTAAGTTCAAGCATAATACCATATTCAACTAATTCAATATACCTTTCAAGGAACCTTAAAATAATTAGTATATCATATATCAATTAACCATTTTTAACACCCTAAAATAATTATTCCAAGCTACCATTGAAACATGCACAAAACTTACTAAATCCATTCACACGTAGCATACACATAATGTTCATTTGCTAACATGTTTTAAAACATATTACCTTTATCACCACATAAGCCTTATAACACCAACCAATTTCACAAGACAACATTGCCATCACTCACATATATATAAACATATATATAAGGTTCTCAAAATGCCAATAAAATACAAGATAAGCATTAATTAACCAAATATTCCTTAGGTACATGCCATGACCAAAATAAACTATCACCAACACTTGAGTCCGAGTTTGCTACTGGATGCTGAAGTTGACGATAGGATCAAAAAGTACCTAACCTGCACAAAAAAAAATTGTACATTGAGTATACTTAGTTGTGTTTCTATAATCCAAACATAAGTACAACATAAGTCAATTCAAGTGCATAAGCTAAAATGAATGATGATATACTATTAATATGTCATCTAAACCATCTCTTACATTCATTAATCAAAACTAACACTATTTACCAATATTAAAGCATGACAAAACAACTTGACATAACATTTGACATTTTAATTCATAAGATGACACATTCTATTCCAATTTCCATTTTCATATTTTCAATGAAAATATCTAGAATTGTTCTAACACATTTCATAAATAAACATTCCTTTTTACATATCACTTCTATTTTCTAACCATTTGCATTTGTATGCATTCCAAATATCATACTCATCTTTATTTCAAATTGTTTCACATTTTGTAGTCATGATTCCCTATTAACATGACTTAGACTTGGACGAATACGCAGATCCAACCAACAACACAAATTGGCACCACTACCTGTCAGATAAATCTAAAATAATAAGTTGTGCCCTGTACTAGCCGGTAACAACCGACAAATAGATGTATCCAACACTAGTCAATATAACAAAAAAATGGGGTGCCCAACACTTCCCTACACATAGTCATATAACCTTGAACTTTTCCTATCCTATGGTATGCCAATTATACCCGACCCTAACCGAACATTTAATAAGGTAAAAAGTTTCTCGATTCCATTATTAACCAATTCTTCAATTCATATAACAAATTCAAAAACCAATCAACCATTCATATATTGATAACAACATGACTCATCTTCATACCTATTCAATTTCACATCTAAAACAATATACATGATTTTTTACAACTATATAATTTAATCCTTTATCACAACTAAGCATTGAAATAAATCCATTCAACTCAAATTATCATTTCACATCTTTCCTAAGAACTAACTCACCTTGAGATCTTACCATGCAACAATTCATAATGCAACAAAAAATTAATTAGTTTAGATTATAGAAACACAAACTGTAAACTCCGAGTTATTTGTCGATAACTTTATCTTTTCCTTTTGTTTTCAAGGGATTTGGGTCAACGTTAGCTACGGATTAAATCAAACAAGAAATTTCATCAACACACAACCAAATTTCGTATTCAATTTCTAATTTAAGCAACTTTTGCATTTTATTCAATTAGGTCCCTATAATCAAGACTAACATAACTTTCAAATTTAGCTTCAATATTTCATACCAATAACATTCTATCCCTGATATAACGTCCTATTCTTCATTTATACAATAAATTTTGAATTTTATTCACTTTAGTCCCTATAGAATTAAACCATCAATTTGCTTTACAATTTAATGCTTTTTCAACTTTAAGTTAACAATCTATCAAATTAACCCCTAGAACTTCAACTATCAATCAATGGTAGCTTTCAAAATCTTTATTAGTACCAAAAAATATGGCATGGGTCAGCTAGTTCAAGCAATCGGGATTCTGAAAACGTAAAAATTATAAGGAAAAGACTAAATTAAGCTTACCAAGTTGTTGATTGAACTTAAAAACCCCTATGACAAAAGCTTCTCACTAATTTTCTGCGGTGGTACGATTTGTGGAAGAAGAAGAGAAAATACTTTTATTTATTTCCACCAAATAAGTTTAACAAAACCATTTTCTTACTCATTTCCTTTTTATTATTAAAATTATGCAAAAATTATAACACGATAATACACCTATTGTCCATACATGTATATAAGGATGGAATAAGTACCATTAAATCCTTAACCTTTGTACATAATTAAAAATCCTTTAATAATTAAATTTTTACTGTAACACCCCATACTCGGCCTAGACGACAAGGCCAAGATTGGAGAGCTACAACAGAAGATAATCAAAACGCATTAAATAATTTAAGATAACTCACTTTTAAATCCAGTAGATTAAAAAAAAACAAGTCAATATCTCAACATTATCTTTTAACTACTGGTGCTACGAAAATATCTAACATGGTTCAAAATACTAAACTGTAAAACACCCATAATCGAGCACCCTATCCGCTGACTCGATCAGCACTGTGATTTACCTAAAGTTCTTACAACAATACATGGATTAATATACCTGAAATGACCCAAATAATTACATACACAAAAGACTATCGGCAATCAAAATATACAATATATTGATGTAGAATCATTCAATTACAATTAAGAGTCCTACAAATGGATAACAGATCGAGCTATAGTCAGATACAGAATAGATTGAACAAATGCAGTTTCTTCATACCAACCGCTACACACCATCTCTGACCAACCCAACACACCAATAAGGTATTCATTACCCATCCAACCCTACACACCACTCAGTGTCTGTCTAATAGATTTCAAAGATTGTAGACTAGCTGCAATATTAAAATACAGATTCCATGGAGTTAATCACTGGTTCAAAACAGAATACTTCCTCCTAAATCAATTCCCATCCAATGCATACACGTATTTCACATAACAATCAACACAGATTTTTATACAATTATTCAGATATACTCATGTTCATATACAGTGGTTCAATTCCAATGATTTTAGTTAACATTCGAATTATAGATCACAAAGTAACAGTTTATGCAGTCATTTTTAGTTCAAACAGTCTCACAAAAGGCTCGTATTTAACTTGATTGATGCTTGGTATAGGGCAAGAATTTCATAATTGGCCTACACGCTTGTATGTTCTCTACACAACCTAGCACACGTGCGTGTGCTTGCTCGTATGTCCCCCACGGCCTAACACTCGACCGTGTCCTTTACCTATGTGCTCCTTATTTGTAATCAATGAGTTACACGACCTGGACACACGCCCGTGTCCCTTGCCTGTGTGACTCATATTTGATAGATATTCAATTACACGACTTACCACACGGCCTATCACACGACTGTGTGGCTCACATGGCCTGGCACATTGTTGTATGACATCGTCAGCCATGTTTTTGGGCGTCTAAAATTTACAAAAACTCGAGTTTCGATATACACCTAAAGTAGTTTCGCAAAAGAAGTCAACATAGATTACTCCTGAGACCTAAAACGAACATTCAAGAACCAATTAAGAAATAATTTGCAATAAACACCCATATTAAAGCGCAACCAAACTCATCGAAACATTACGACACAAACTCAACTCAATAGCACAATTACCTCTACTCACATTAGGATTCATGAATTGAGAATGTTATGGGAATCGTTATCCTCGAGACCTTCCCCTAAGGACAGTAATGAAACATATAAAAAAATGATTCATACAATTTAAACAAGAAACTAACTTGGCAAAAGCGACAACACTAACGATTAAAGTTACGGAATAGCCAAAAGCACAAAGTAACTGAAACAGACTTACCCCATAGTAGCAGTAGTTACGAACAAAAAGTCAAACCATTGATAAAAGAGAAAAGAAAGAAGTATGAAAATAAAGTAGAAAAAGGAATAAAATGGAAAAAGAAATGAAAAGAAACCAAGAGAGACAGGGAATAAGATGAACTTTTAAAAAAAATTATTTTAACTACCAACAAGTTTTTCGACAGTAAGCAAAAATATTTCCTAGGGCATACGCGAAGACTCGAACACAGGACTAACAGAATATAAAAACTTAACTAGTGAACCAATAGGCTTATTCTTGATACAGATGTACACCGAATTAAGTTTAAGTCAACGAATCAAGAGAAGAGATTAGTTAAAATTAAATTAGCAAAAACATCTAAGGACAAGACTCGAACTCCCGACCTCAAGCACATTAGCAGAGCACATAACCATATATACAAAGATTCAATTATTCTAGACCCCAATATTTAAACACTTAAATTTTTTGGGTGTTACAACTCTCTCCCCTTAAAAGAAATTTCGGCTTTGAAATTTACTTGACTCAAACAGATATGGATATTGCTAATGAATCGACTCTTCAGGTTCCCAAGTGGCTTCTTCAGTTCCATGATTCCACCAAAGGACCTTAACAAAAGGAACAATTTTCGTCCTCAATACCTTAACTACTCGATCTAGAATATGAATAGGTTCCTCCTCAAAAGTTGAATCCAGTAGTATTTCAATTTCCTCAACAGGGATGATGTGTGACGAGTCAGATCGATACCTTCTCAACATTGAGACTTAAAATATATCATGGATCTGATCCAATTCAGTGGATAATTCTAACTGATAAGCAATAAACCCGACACGTTTTAGGATATGATAAGGTCTAATAAACCTCGGGCTCAACTTACCCTTACGTCTAAATCGAAGAACCTTTTTCCACGAGGACACCTTTAGGAACACCTGATCACCTATAGAAAACTCAATATCTTTCTTCTTTAGATCAACATAAGATTTATGTCAATCAAAAACAACTTTAAGATAGTTTTAGATCAAGTTAACAGTATTCCTCCTCTCAGAAACTAGCTCGGGGCCCAAAACTCGATGTTCACTTAATTCAGTCCAACACAAAGGAGTACGACACTTACGACCATATAAAGCCTCATAAGGTGCCATCTGGATACTAGAATGGAAACTATTATTGTACGTGAACTCAACCAACGATAAGTAATCTTCCCAATTGCCCGAGAAATCTATTACACAACCCAGAAGCATATCTTCTATAATTTGAATAACTCGCTAAGATTGTTCGTCAATTTAAGGGTGATACGCTGTATTGAAATTAATTCAGGTGCTTAAAGCCTTATGAAGCTTTTTCCAAAATTGAGATGTGAAACACGGGTCTCTATTAGAGATAATCATGCAGTCTTACAATTTCAGTAATATATAGCTTAGCGAGCTTCTGTAGTGAGTAACCTATTATGGTAGGAATGAAATGAGTGCATTTGGCCAATCAATCAACGAAGACCCAAATTGAATCTTTCTTAGTGGGGGTTAAAGGTAACCCACTAACAAAGTCTATCGTTATACACTCTCACTTCCACACAGGGATCTTAACTTGCTAAAGCAACCCTGAGGGCAACTAATATTTGAACTTAACCTTTTCAGACCACTTTCCTTTCAGACCAAGCCACCAATAAAGTTCTCAGAGGTCCCGATACATGTTGTTTCCACCAGGATGCATAGCATAAAAACTACTATGTGTCTCCTGTAGAATCGATCACCTCAGATCCTTGTCATTAGGCACATAAGTTCGACCCCTGGAACACAAAACTTTATCACTATTCAAACTAAAATCTGACGATTCATCTGACTTAAGTTGACGCAAATGCTGTACCAGTGACTCATCACTTAATTGTTTAGTTCGAATCTGATCGACCCAAGAAGGCTTAACTTGTAGTTTAGCCAGCAAACTTCCATCCTAGAACAAACTCAAACGCATGAACATTTCTCTCAGTTCAGTCTTCGCTCTATGGCTAAGAGCATCAGCTACTATATTAGCTTTACCAGGGTGATACTCTATAGTGCAGTCATAGTCCCTAAGCAACTCAACCCACCTATATTTCCTAAGATTTAACTCTTCTTGAGTTAACAAGTACTTGAGGCTCTTGTGATCAATGTAAATGATATGCCTCTCACCATACAAGTAATGTCTCCAAATTTTTAGAGCAAACACAACTGCAGCCAGTTCAAGATCGTGCGTAGGGTAGTTACCCTTGTGTGCCTTAAGTTGTTGCTACTCGTAAGCTACCACTTTACAGTCTTATATTAAGACACATCTTAGTCCGACGTGTGACACATAACTGAAAATGACAAACTCCCTGCCCAACTAGGGTTAAACTAAAACGGGAACTTGCGTCAGAACAGACTTGAGCTTTTCAAAACTAGATTGTTGTTCTTCAGATGACACAAACGGTGCGTTCTTACACAGTAACTTTGTCAGTGGTGACACAATCAAGGAAAATCCATCGACAAACCTTCTGTAGTAACCTGCTAAACCTAGGAAACTCTAAAGCTTAGGCACATTTCTCAACTGTTTTCGCTCAACTACAAGTTTTATTTTCTTGGGATTGACCCAAATCCCCTCAGCAGTCACTACATTTCTTAGAAAAGAAACCTCCTACAACCAAAACTCGTACTTGCTAAACTTAACATATAATTGTTTATCTCAAAGTGTCTGGAGAACAATATGAAGGTGTTCATCATGCTCGGACTCAATCTTGGAATAAATCAATATGTTGTCGATAAAGACTAGCATAAACTGATCTAAATATGATTGAAACACTTGAATCATTAAATCTATGAATGTAGTCGGGGCATTTGTCAACCCAAAATACATCACCAAGAACTCGTAGTGCCCATAACGAGTCCTAAAAGTGGTCTTGAACACATCAGTCTCTTTAACCTTAAGCTGATAGTAACCAGAATAGAGAACAATCTTGGAGAAAATAGATGCCCTGTGGAACTGATCGAACAAGTCATCAATCCTCAATAGCATATACTTATTCTTTACCATTAACTTGTTCAGCTGTCGATAATCTATACACATTCTCATCGATCCGTCCTTCTTAACAAATAATACCGGTGCCCCCCACGGAGACACACTCTATTAGATGAACACTCTATCGAGAAGTTCCTAGAGCTGAGCTTTTAGCTTTGTAAGTTCCTTCACTGTCATGTGGTAGGTTGCAATGGACACAGGAGCGGTACCCAGTAAAAGATTGATACTGAACTCAACTTCTCTATCCAGAGGTATTCCAAGAAATTCCTTGGGAAAAATATCTAGCAAGTCCCTCACAGTACGGGTATCTCCCATAGAGAGCTTTACATGGATAAAATTGGATACAAAGGTGAGGTATGCCTTACACCCTTTTCAGACAAGCTTATCAGCTATAAGGGTGGAAATTACATTGGAGAGGTAATCTTGACTCTCACCAACCATTACAACCTCGCTATTCTCATTCATCCCCAAAGTAACCCTTTTAGAAGCACAGTCTAAACTAACCCGATGTTCCACGAGCCAATCCATTTCCAAAATCAAATCAAACTCACCAAAAGGCAATCCCATCAGATCCACTGAAAATAAAATTCCCTGTATTTCAAAGGGTACTAATTTATATACTTTATCAACTCGACTCGATTGATCCAAAGGACTAATCACAAAGAACTCCCTAGCAGTATTTTTAACAGGTAAACCTAGATTGGCAGACATAGTAATAGCTATGTATGAATGAGTTGATCCAATATCAATGAGAGGAAAATATGGAATTGAATGAATAAGGAACGTACCCGTTATGACGTTGGCATCATCGTTATCCTCGTGGCCACTTACAGCCTAAACCAGTATCGGCTGTCGTGCCTCAATCTGACCCACACCTCTACCTGGTGCTCTTTGACCTCTACCAAAACCATTACCTCTTGTAGCAATACCATGACCCTAAGGTGGTTACTAAACCATTCTTGGAGGCTGAGTAGGACTCAAAACGAAAATCTGTGCCATAGTTGGCACCTAATCTGATCAATGAGGAAAATCTCTAACTTGGTGCTCTATCGACCCACAACAGAGACTTGCCTCCAAGTTTCTCCAACACCCACCTGGATGGTGGTTCATGCAATTGATACAAAGATGAATCTCAATCACTGTAGCTGATACCTCAGTCCTTGGAGGCCTGTCAAACCTCGCATGTTTCTTAGGGTGCTATCCAAAACTAAAGGAACCCAAATCCCTCTTAGTCTTGCATTGATCTCTCTCCCGATCACGCCTCTCACACTCACTACGCTTCACCTCCTCCACTATCATAGCCTTCTCAACTGAGGCTACAAAAACTTGCTCCCTCTACAGAGCTATTAGGACCTGTAAATTATAACGTAACCCTTTCTCAAGTCTCACACATTTATCGTAGTCAAATGCTACCAGAGCCCGCGCATACCCACTTAGTTTCAAAAACTAGGCCTTATACTCAACCACAAATTGATCACCCTAAATTAAACTCATAAACTTGCATCGGCAAGCCTCCATGTAACTCGCCCCCACATACTTACTTTGGAAGACATTCTTAAAGTAGTCTCAATTAACCTGTTGGGGCTGAGCACCCTGCTTAACCGTCAGCCACTACTGATAGGCTTCATCCTGGAGCAGGGACACAACATCCCTTAATTTCTGAGCAAGAGTGCAGTCAATATTCGTTATAATACTATCAGTGGCCTCTAGCCAATATTCAGCAGCTGTAAGGGTGACTCATATGACGCCTCTAAACAACTTAGCACCATTCGATTGGAGTCGTTTAGTAACCAACCCCCAGCCTCTAAATCCAGAATGGGTCCCAATGTTCCTTTCCAATACCCGAATCATGGCGTGGGATAGTGTGTCTTCCCCATTCGTCGAAGTTTGGGACCCCATCTCAATAGTAGGAGTACCAATTGTCTAACTAGTCTCCAGATTAGGCATACTACCCATAGAGGATGACTCCGCTCAAGCTCTTCCTTGATGTATACGACGCCCACGAAACCTACATCTAGGACTATCGCACGAACTCATAGTATCAGTTTGTCTACAATATCAAAAGTGAACTGATCAATTTAGAAGCTTTAGTGTAGTGTTCATACCAGTTCATAATAGCATATCTAACCAGATAACACTTTAATCACTACAGTGTTTCCATTAATCACAATAACATAACATAAATACTCACAGGTTCAGCGTCGAAGGCTCGGTCATTTATAGAAATAATTTTTTGGAATGACTCAAATTTTTGCTTTTCATTTAACTACCTTTGACACACATTAAGAGCCCAAACATTGTACGAGTGTTGACGAACCTGGCTCTGATACCACTAAATTTAATACCCCATACCTGGCCTAGACTACAAGGCCAAGCCTGGAGAGCTACAATGTACGACAATCAAAATGCATTCAAAAATTTAAGATAACTCACTTTTAAATCCAATAGAGTTTAATAAAAAAACAAGTTAGTATCTCGATATTATCTTCTGACTACTTATGCAACGAAAATATCTAACATGGTTCGAAATACTAAACAGTAAAACACCTATAATTGAGCACCCTATATGTTGGCCCGATCAAGTCTGTGATTTACCTAAAATTTCTACAACAATACATGGATTAATATACCAGAAAGAACCCAAATAATTACATACTCAAAAGACTATTGTCAATCAAAATATCCAATATATTGATGTAGAATCAAGAATAGTTCATTCAATTACAATTTAGAGTCTTACAAACGGATAACAGATCGAGCTATAGTCAGATGCAGAACAGACTGAACATATGCAATTTCGTAATACAAACCGCTACACGCCATCTCTGACCAACCCAACACACCAGTAGGGTATTTATTACCCATTTAGCCATATACACCACTCAGTGTTTGTCTAACACATTTTAGAGATTGTAGTTTAGTTGCCAGATTAATATACAGATTTCAAAGAGTTAACCTCTAGTTTAGAACAAAATACTTACTCCTAAATCAATTCTCATCCAATGCATACACATATTTCACATAACAATCAACATAGAGTTCTATGCAATTATTTAGATATACTCATGTTCATATAAAGTAGTTCAATTTCAGTGATTTTAGTCAACATTTAAATTATAGATCACAAAGTATTAGTTTATGCAGTCAATTTTAGTTCAAACGGCCTCACAGAAGACTCGTATTTAACTTGACTGATGCTCAGTATATGGCGAGAATTTCATAGCTGGCCTCCACGCCCGTATGTTTCCCACATGATCTAAGCAACTAGTCCAGCGGCTCCACAAGGTCTGGACACACTCCCATGTCCCTTGCCCGTATGACTCGTATTTGATAGACAGTCAATTACATGACCTACCACATAGCTTGTCACACAATTGTGTGGCTCACACGGCCTACCACACGGGCATGTAAAGTAAAAAACCATGTTTTTTGGCATCTGAAATTAGTAAAAACTCGAGTTTTGGTACGCACTTGAAATAGTCTAGAAAAAGAGATCAACGTAGAGGACTCTTGAGACCTAAAATGAACATTCAAGAACCAACTAAACAAAAATTCACAACAAACACCCAGAATAAAACGCAACCAAACTCGACGAAACGTTTCGGCACAAACCCAACTCAACACCACATTTACCTCTGTACAACACCGTGATTCACAAATCGAGAATGTTACATAAATAGTTATCCTCGAGACCTTCCCTTAAGGATAGTAATCAAACATATAGACAAATGATTCATACATTTAAGCAAGAAACTAACTTGGTGAAAGTGACAACACTAACGATTATAGTTACGGAATAGCTGAAATCACGAAGTTAACAGAAACGGAGTTACCCGACAGCAGTAGCAGTTACAAACAAAAAGTCAAACTATTGATAAAAGAGAAAGAAAAATAAGTATGAAAACAAAGTAGAAAAATAAAGAAAAGAGAAAAAGAAAATAAAAGAACTAAGAGAGAAAGGGAAGAAGAGGAACATTTTTTCTAAATTATTTTAACCACCAACAAGTTTTCTGATAGTAAGCAAAAATATTTCCTAATGCATATCCTGAGACTCGAACACAAGACTAGCAGAATATATAAAGTTAAATAGTGAACCAATAAGCTTATTCTTGATACAAATGTACACCGAATTAAGTTTAAGTCAATGAATCAAAAGTAGAGGTTAGTTAAAATTGAATTAGCAAAAAATTCTAAGGATGCAAATTAAACTCCCGACCACAAGCACATAAGCAAAGCACATAACCATAGATATAGAGATTCAATTATGCTAGGACCCAATACTTAAACACTTAAATTTTTGAGGTGTTACATTTACTACTTTTGCGGTTTAGTCCCTATACCTTATTTAATCCATATTTTAAAAAAATTACTTGACCGAAATTCAACGCACTTCTAATATGACACTGTAAATATTTAATAGAAATATTTAAGAGTCCAATTTACAAAAATGAGGTCTTGAAATTATACTTTTCGACACCACTGACTTTCGGGTTGTTACAATTTTCTTGAAACCAAAGAAGGGAAGTAAACATTCTTGAAGTCATATGAGGTAAGTGTATTTTACACTAAAACTAAAAAAAAGTAAGTATCTTTTACCCTTTAATATAACGAGAAGAAAAAAAAATCATAAAGTCACTGTTGTAATGGTAAAGTTGTAAGTTGACTCTAGAGACAAGGATTCAACACTTTGTAACCTAACCTTTTTTAAATTTGTAAACACAAAAGAAAGTTTTAAGGCAACGATGGATGGATCGTTTTGTTTCTGTATTAATATGTATTTGTTTTAGTGTGCTTGAATGTACATTTCGAGTTTATTGGAAATTCTAATAATGGTAGGGATCCTATTACACATTGTAAAAACTAAAGTAGTTTTACACACTTTTGTAACTATTTATATGATTAATATTTTAACTATCCAACCGTTATTTTTTATGATCTATTCATGTAGATCATGCATGTCAAATTTGATGCAAATTTGAAACTTCTAACTAATTTTTTTATATATATATAAAAAACTTCAACCTTTAAATATATATAAAGCAAAATATTATCAATTACTTACAATAAATAAATATGGTCATATGAAAATGTTTTAAATAATAAAGATTAAGCATCAAATAAACAAATAAAATATTTAAAAATATAGTAAATTACTATTAATTAGGTTAATCCAATATAATATTTCAATTTTATTTTTAAATGCATTTATGATAAAAATAAAAACGATCAAGAAAAAAAAATCATTACAAGTTATTTAAACAATTAAATAAATGAGTTTTTTTTTAAAGAAAAAATCAAAATCAAAATCTTATATGGAGAAATATGTACTATCGTGACTAATATTCTTCGGTACATACTATACAAGGCCTGTTCCAAAAATGTAAACAATGCTATACTATAAAATTGTTTGAGGTCTAAGCTGGACCGGGCTATACCTATGTTGGTATTATGACATTTTATACTTGTTTAAATTC
>CM025251.1:25377138-25387986 GCA_013677275.1 Gossypium schwendimanii
TTTCCATTAGTTGTGCCTGACAAACTTGGATGGACGGATGACGCGAAATTAAAAAAAAAAAATGTAAATCCAAGAAAGCATTTTTAAAATCCAACTCATACATAATCAAGATAAAATGCTTATAAAATTCATATATTCTAAATTACATCGTCTGAATTACTACGTTAAATAAGGAAATTAAATGTATTTTTTCATAGATTCTTATCATAATTTTAACATAATTATAATTGGATTATGAAAATTATCTAATTGGGAAATTGATTTAATTAATTAATATTTATTTTGGAAAATAGAAAACAAGTATTGAGTTGGATTAAATTGTAAAGTACTAAATCAAAAGTTCAAGAAGCATGTATAATTAGACTTAACACATGAGGGACCCAAATTCCCCTCGCAAAGAAGAGAGGGATGGTAACCCTAGTAAAATTTACAAGGGTGTGTTGTGCACCCTTATTCTAGTTAGAGTAGAAATGTATTTTTCTATTTAAGTAATATTATTTTACAAGAGCTTGTTCAACCAATAGTTTTGTATCTCTCCCTACAAATAGATGATATTGATTGACCTAAAACCATAATTTTGAAACACCGTTATTCTACTAGAAAAAAGTAGAAATTTGTTATCTACAAACACCGTTATTCTACTAGAAAAAAGTACAAATTTATTATCTATAAATAAATTCTAATTTCTGAGATTTACGATATTTTTTGATTTTATTGAGAGAATTTACTTTGTTGCTGAAAGTAATTAAATCATTTCTTCTTTTGTGTTTGATTCATATTGCTTGAGCACACACTTAGTACAATTCAAAGTACGAAGATAGTGGAGAAGGTTGTTCAGTTGAAAGCCGAGATCAACTCAAATTCGTCTTGCACGAATACATGTAATATTTAGTTAGGGTTTATTGCTATAAATATCACAAAGTGACTTTGTTTTGAATTTTTTTAGACTTTCGTTGTAACTATAAAACCGTTTTCTTAACCGAATTTTTCCAATGCTCTAGTGTGACAATGATTTAATACGTACTCCTTCTCGATGAAAACTAACATCCACATGTCAATATCTATGTCCTCCATTAACAAATTAGAAAAGTGCATAGTATCAAAGATCTCATCCGTGTTGCCAACAATATAATCTTAATAAATGCTACTTTTTAAGCTTCTCCTCGACTAGGGGATATCTATTAGACCTAAATCTGAAGAAGGTTGAAACCACCAAGTCCTGGCCCTAGAGACACCAAGCTAGCCTAACAAGGACAAATCGAGAAAGTAACCCGAAGCCATTTGCTTGATAAACAATAACCACTTTAGTAGTGTGGTGAAAGTTGAGCCTCCAATTAAGCATAAACCTCTTATGCATGGTTGTGTTGGCTAACCTTTTTTATTGCAACTAACCTCTATAGGTTAAGACCATGTAACACCCCTAACCCAAATCCATCGCCAGAATAGGATTACAGGGTATTACCAAAGTTTACAATTTAAACGGGCAGAAAATTCAAACATTTCATAACATATAGCATTCATATAAGAAACCAATCATAATCATGTATATTGTTCCTAATATGAGCCCTCGAGGCCCAAAATACACCTTAAAAACAAATCGGGACTAAATTAGAAAGTCAAAAAATACTTCAGAAACATTTAAAATTTTCAAAGCTGTAGGGGTCACACGATCGTGAGGCCAGGCCGTGTTACCATTCGAAATAGGGACACACGGCCGTGTCCCAGCCCGTGTCCATGCCCGTGTAACTCACTGATTTGGGTCACATGGCCAAGCCACACACCTGTGTGCCAGGTTGTGTACCCTTTGAAGTAACCTCACACGCCTGTGTGCCAGGCTGTGTGCTAGGCTGTGTACCTTTGAAGTAACCTCACACGCCCATGTGTCAGGCCGTGTGTCAAGCCGTGTAACAGCCTGACTTGTAACCCTTAGAAAGCTACAGGGGATACATGGTTGTGTAACCTGGCCGTGTGGCACAGACAGTAGAGACACACACCCGTGTCTCTGCCTGTGTGGACGAAAATAGACCATTTTACAAGCCATTTTTCTCACTCAAAATTTGCATTCACCCACACCCAAAAGTGCACACATATACAAGCTATAATCAAGCATCCAAAACAAGTAAAATCAAATCTTAAACATGTAGTATATTCACATACGACTAATATACTTTTGGCACCTTAAATGACAATAAGCAAACATGTATAATCATGTACACCATTAAATCAAATAAACGAATAATATACCAAACTATTTTGCATCATTTCATGCCAATTCACTTTCCATCCAAAACATACCCTTTATAATACTTATTCACCTTTCGTTATTCCATCACAACTCAAGAATTTCATCCATCATATAAGGCAACTTATATATATACCAAAATAAGCCATTATATCATTAAGATACCAAAAACTCAACCACATCAAGTGACCATTTCTAACAACCAAACATATGGATAATATTAGCCCAAATAACCTATACATGCCATTATAACCAAAATGTAACCAACTAAAAGTATCAAAAGAGCTGATGGATAGTGTGATATAGCTCTGACAAGCTTCCAACCCGAACGAGCTTCCTAAAAGCTATAAAATATAGAAAATAACATAGAGTAAGCATTTAAGCTTAGTAAGTTTGTATAACATAGAATTTAACTTATCATTTAACCACAATTTAGGTAAGTAAATAGAGCATATCCCAACCAATTTGGCCAAAAGCCTAAACACATGTTCTCCAACATATTAGCCATGTAAATCACATATATAATCCAATACACATGGATGAATTGAACAAGTAATCACATTTCATTTACAAGTATTATTCATTTCATATATCAATGTATCATGTAACATCACTTTTATGTGTTTCATTTTAATACCTGTAATAGTTCTTATCGAACTCATATAATCTCGTAACATAACTGTACCCATTGAACCATTTAGAATATCATTGGATACGCAGGTAGTACACATGAGGTGTACTAAACTGTAATCTGTCAATTCCTGTACATGTATGTTCATACGAGCTCTGAATCGATATGCTCTTACGAGCTATAAATGATAAGCTCCTCTGAGCTAAATAATGGTAAGCTCATGCAAGCTGAGTATCAGTAAGCTCATACGAGCTAAAATTAGTAACCCTAATGACATTTCACTTGTATCCTACGAATTCTTAAGGTTCAAAACGAGGCTCGGTAATCGTCGTACGTCGTCGGATATGCGATCGGTATTTATCTATGATGATAATGCAAATAATATACATCTAATTCAATCAAAGCATATAATTACACAATTTAATTAAGCAAACTTACCTCGACGAGTGTACGTAGATACAGAGGCGATTAATCCGATATTTTCTCTTTGCCTTGATCTAACTTCATACGAGGTCTGACTGGATCTATACAGATAAATTTAACTGAATTCAATATAATTCACATTCAATTTAGTCCAACATATAAGTTTGGCAAAATTATCATTTTGCCCTTATACTTTAATTCCTTTGTAATTTAATCCTTAGGCTAGTAAAATGAAATTCATGCAGTTTAATTCTTACCCAAGCCTAGCTGATTTTTATATATATATTAATAGCAGCCCATATATTTCATAAATTCAAAATTTTACCCCATAATATTCTCTAATTTTCAATTTAATTCATATTTGACAATTTTACTAAAAATTCCTTTACAAAAGTTGTTTATCTAATAACAACCATTCATTATCTACCATCAAACTTCAAAACTCAAGCATGCTCATCAATGGTAAATCCCTTAAAATTTAATAATTTTATAAATTCGTCCCTAGGCTAGCTAGATTAAGTTACAACGATCCCAGAAACATAGAAATAATAAAAAACGGTTTAAAATTACATACCTAATTGAAGGAATTAAAGATGGCCAAATAACCTAGGTTCCATGGTTTTCTTTTATCCCATTTTTGGTTGAGAAAGACGAGCCTAAAATAACAGATTTATTTTATTACTTTATTTGAACTTTATTTGTCATTTATTAATTAATTACTTAATTAACCTTTAAAATAATTAAAATTTACACAATTGCCAAACAATTATCATCCAATAACATACTAATGGGCCAATTACCATATAAAGACCTCTACTTTAAAGTTTCATAACTATTTAATACCTTTTGTTATTAGAACTCAACTTTTGCACTTTCCGCGATTTAGTCCTTTTTACCAAATTGAACATGTAAATAGTAAAATTTCTTAATGAAATTTTTTTATGGTATTTCTATCATACTGTAGGCAATAAAATAATAATAAAATAAATTTTTGACCTCAAATTTGTGGTCCCAAAACCACTGCCCGATTTCACTAAAAACGAGCTGTTACAACTCTCCCCTGAAGAGATTTTCGTCCTCGAAAATCTTACCAAAGAAGAGGTTCGAATATTGATTTCTCATAGCTTCCTCAGGTTCCAAGGTGGCTTTATCTATTTTGTGTTGTTTCCAGAGAACTTTCACTAAAGCTATGTTTTTATTTCTCAATTCTTTAACCTATTGTGCCAGAATTCTGATTGGTTCTTCACTATATGTCATTTCAGGCTGAATCTCGACATTCGTCCTGGAGATAACATGTGAAGGGTCAGATCAGTATCGTCGCAACATAGACACATGAAAGACATTGTGGATTCTTTCAAGTTCTGACGATAAAGCTAATTGGCATGCAATAGGTCTGATTCTTTTAGTAATCTCATACGGCCCGATAAATCGCGGACTCAGCTTTCTTTTGTGACCAAGCCGAAGAAGTTTCTTCCAGCTCAAAACTTTCAAAAATACTCTGTCGTCGACTTGGAACTCTATATCTTTATGTTTAAGATCTGCGTACGATTTTTGAGGATATGAACTGCATTCAAACTATCTCAGATCAATTTCACTTTTTCCTCAATCTCACGAATCAAATCAACCCCGTGTCTCTTTTTCTCACTGAGCTTAGTCTAGTATAATGGAGTTCGACATTTACGACCATACAGAGCTTCATACGGTGCAATCTTTATGCTTGAGTGAAAACTATTATTATACGCGAATTCGACCAACGGTAAATATTTCTCCCAATTGCCTTCGAACTCTAAAACATAGAAATGAAGCATATCTTCGAGAATCTGAATGAATCTCTCAAGCTGATCATCGATCTGAGGGTGAAATGTAGTACTAATGCAACCGCGTACCCAGAGCTTCCTGTAACTTTCTTCAGAACCGCGATGTAATCCACGGATCTCGATTTGAAATAATGGAGACTAACACTCCGTGTAATCTGACATTCTCAGAAACATATAACTCAGCTAATCTGCCAAGTGAGAAATCTGTACGTACCAGAATAAAATGTGTAGACTTCATCAAACGATCAACAATAACCCAGATAACATCTTTCCTTTACAGAGATAGGGGTAACCCCGATACGAAATCCATAGTAATTCTATCCCATTTCCACTCCGGTAACATCACTGGCTGTAATAGTCTTGAAGGTACTTGATGTTCAGCTTTAACTTGCTCACATATCAAACATCTGGACACAAAGTCAAAAATCTCGCGTTTCGTTCTCCATCACTAGTACATTTGTCTCAAATCATTGTACATTTTATTGCTCCTCGAATGAACAGACAAGCTACCACTATGAGCTTCGTGCAAAATTCTCTATATAATCTCTAGATTCATCGGTACACAAAATCTACCTCTGAACGACAAACAATCATCAAGCCTTATCTGAAAATCTGAATCAGACGTCAACTCACACTGTACTCGTTTAGCTCACAACTTATTATCACATTTTTGAGCTTCGCAGATCTGCTGTAGAATCATCGGTTTAACTTTTAACTCAGCTAAGATCGAGCCATCATCAGGCAAAGACAATCGTGTATTCATCGCTTGCAAAGCAAACAAAGACTTTCTACTTAGAGTATCCTCAACTACGTTTGCTTTTCCCGGATGATAATCAATAACTAAGTCATAATCTTTTAATAGTTAAGCCATCTACACTGTCTCAGGTTTAGATCTTTCTGCGACATCCGATACTTTAAACTCTTGTGATCGGTAAATATGTGACATTTTTCACTGAACAAATGGTGTCGCCAAATTTTCAATGCAAACACAATAGCTGCCAACTCTAAGTCATGTGTCGGATAGTTTTTCTCGTGCGACTTTAACTGCCTAGAGGAGTAAACTATTACTTTGCCTTCCTGCATAAAAACACAACCTAAACCATTCAATGACGCATCACTGAAAATCACAAATTATTTACCCGATTCAGGCTAAACTAGAATGGTGCTTCAGTCAACAGTGACTTCAAATAGTTAAAACTCTTCTAATATTTATTAGACCATTCAAACTTCACATATTTTTGTAATGACCACGTCATCGGTGTAGCTATCATCGAGAACCTTTTTACAAATTACCGATAATCACCAACTAATCTCAGAAAACTTCTGACGTCAGATACGTTTCTCAGTGGTTTCCAATCAACAACCGCTGAAATTTTACTCGTATAAACTCTGATGCCTTCAATCAATACTATGTGTCCGAGAAAACCAACTTCTCGGAGCCAAAACTCACATTTGCTAAATTTAGCAAATAATTGTTTATCTCACAAAATTTTCAGAACAATTCTCAAATGCTCGACATGTTCAGTCTCGTCTCTGGAATCTATCAAAATATCATCAATAAATACTATAACATATCTGTCTAAATATAGTCTAAAGATTCTGTTCATCAAATGCATAAATACTGCAGGTGCGTTAGTTAAACCAAACGGCATCATAAGAAATTCATAGCGTCTGTAACTGATTCTAAATACAATTTTTGGCACATCTAAATCTTTCACTCGTAGTTGATAATAGCCAGAACAAAGATCAATCTTTGAGAACATTGTAGCACCTTTCAACTGGTTAAATAAATCTTCAATGCGAGGCAGTGGATATTTGTTCATGATTGTAACTTTGTTGAGCTGACAGTAGTCAATGCATAATCTCATTGATCTGTCCTTTTTCTTAACGAACAGAACCGATGCACCCTAAGGTGAAAAACTAGGTCGAGCAAACCCTCTATCTGTCAACTCTAGCAACTGTGCTTTAAACTCTTTTAATTCAGTAAGAGCCATTTTGTAAGGTGATATCGATATCGATGATGTTCTTGGAACAAGTTCTATAGCAAACTCCTACTCTCTGACCAGTGGTAATCCAGGTAACTCCTCTGGAAACACATCGGGATACTTGCAAACCCCTGGTACTGGTTCAAGCTTCGACTCAGACACTTTAGTATCCAATACATAAGTATGGTAAGCATTACAATCTTTTCTCACATATTTCTGTGCTGATATAGCTAATATCACAATAGGCAATTAGCTCGAATTATCTAATTCAATACGAAGCATCTCACCATTATGACATTTAATATGATAAGCTTTCGTCTACAATTTACCATAGCATCATATAGAGTTAGTCAATCCATGCCCAAAATCACATTGACTTCATCAAATGGTAATAGCATCAAATCAGTCAAAACACTGTAACCCCAAGTCATCAACAGACAGTTCTTGCAAACCTTATCAACTAGCACATATTGGCCTAGAGGGTTCGATACTTTAACCACGAAATTAGTGGACTCAACGGGTACTTTTTTACTAGACACTAAATTTGTACAAACATATGAAGGGGTCGATCTGGGATCAATCAAGCAGTTACATCAGTATCATAGAGAGAGAAAGTATCGGTAAGAACACATGGTGCAGAAGCATCTTTGCGTTTGCGAATAGCATAAGCCTAGCTAATGCTCGTGCCTCGGATCTCACAGTAGAATCTTTCATTACACCATGGCTACCACTCATTTTTTTAAGATTACGAGGTGGTCTACCTCTCGTAGTAGTATTGCTCGGCCTCATGGTCTAAGCTTTCTCTTTCTCAAATTTCTATGGGCAATCTCTAAGATAGTGGTCAAAGGAACACATCTGAAACACACTCTGCTCTTCATTTGACACTCACCATAATGTGGCCGATTACAGTGCATGCACTTAGATATGGTGTTTCTAACACTACCCACACTTGCTACAGATGTAGCCTGAGGTTTAGGACTAGAATGTCTAGTATCTCTATCTCTATTAGAATATCCCACAGAAGTAGTAGAATAGTAATGATGTTCTTTAGATTTCTTCGATGCTGAATGATATGACTTTCTCGTCAATCTCTTTCTCGAATCTCTAGCTTCAAATTCATCGTATCTTTTCTCTTTACTCAGCTCTTTCGGCTTTATGTGCCCTATCAACCAGTACAACAAATTCTTTCAACTCAAGGATCCCAAATAATAACTTTATATCTTTATTTAATCCATCTTCAAACCGTTTACACATTACAGTCTCGGTCGAAATGCACTCTCGAGCATATTTACTTAATCGAACAAATTCTCGTTTGTATTCTGATATGATCATGCGGGCCTACTAGAGCTCTAGAAATTCCTTACGTTTCTTATCCAGAAACCTTTGACTGATGTATTTCTTATTGATCTCAGTTTGAAAGAATTCCCAAATGATTTTCTCTCTTAACACTATAGAAGTTAATGTACTCCACCACTAGTAAGATGACTCTTTTAGTAGAGATACTGTAAACTTTACACATTCAGTCGGTTAATAGGATAACTCGTCAAAAACCCTGATGGTATTCTCTAACCAGAATTTAGTTCTCTCAGGATCATCTTCAGCAGTACCTCAGAATTCTTCAGCCCTGTACTTACAAATCTTATCAACAGGAGGCTTACTAACTTGAATTGGTTTCATACCTTGAGGAATAACAGGAACCAATTAGGAAACAGGAGGGGATGAAGGTTATTGAGTAGTCGGGTTCATTCGTACAAACTCCATGAACCACTCATTCATCATCTGGAAGAAGACTTCCTTAGCCTTTCCTCCCAAGTCCTCAGATATAGGCCTTGTACCACTCAAAGCTACTCCATAAATGGGAGGCTTGAGCATTACTCTCTACTTTACTGAAATCAACTCGGTTGGATGTCATTTCTATATAAAAACATATTTTAAAATGGTCAAGAGATATCACACTATCATAGGTTATATAATGGCATGTATGGCTAGACTCGTATATGCTATGTCCAACCCGAGAATCGACTAAACCTGGCTCTAATACTAATAAATGTAACACCCTTAACACGAATCTGTCACCAGAATAATATTACAGAGTATTACCAAAGTTTACATTTTAAATGGACAGAAAATTTAAACATTTCATAACATATAGCATTAAGATCAAAAACCAATCATAATCATGCATATTGTTCCAAATATGAACCCTCGAGGCCTAAAATCCACCTTAGAAACAAATCAAAAATAAATTGGAAACTCAGAAAATACTTCAAAAACATTTAAAATTTTCAAAGTTGCAAGGGTCACACGGGCGTGTGGGCATTCGAAATAGGGACACACAATCGTGTCCCAGCCCGTATCCGTGCCCGTGTAACTCACTAATTTCGGTCACATGGCCAAGCCACACACCCGTGTGCTAGGCCGTGTAACAACCTAACTTGCAACCCTTAGAAAGCAACCAGGGACACACGGCTGTGTCACTTGGCCGTGTGGACGAAAATAGACCATTTTACAAGCCATTTTTCTCACCCAAAAATGCACACTTATACAAGTTATAATCAAGCATCCAAAACAAGTAAAATCAAGTCTTAAACATGTAGTATATTCACATACAACCAATATGCCCTTAGGTACCTCAAATGACAATAAGCAAACATGTATAATCATGTACACCATTAAATCAAATAAGCGAATAATATACCAAGCTATTTTGCATCATTTCATGCCAATTCACTTACCATCCAGAACATACCATTTGTAATATTTATTCACCTTTCATTATTCCATCACAACTCAAGACTTTCATCCATCATGTAAGGCAACTTATATACATACCAAAATAAGCCATTATATCATTAAGATACAAAAAAATCATCCACGTCAAGTGAACATTTCTAACAACCAAACATATGGATAATATTAGCCTAAATAACCTATACATGCCATTATAACCAAAATGTAACCAACTAAAAGTGCCAAAAGAGTTGATTGATAGTGTGATATAGCTGTAACAAGCTTCCAACCTGAACGAGTTTTTGAATGGCCATAAAATATAGAAAATAACACAGAGTAAGCATTTAAGCTTAGTAAGTTCGTATAACATAGAATTCAACTTACCATTTAACAACAATTTAGGTAAGTAAACATAACATATCCCAACCAATTTGGCGAAAAGCCTAAACACATGTTCACCAACATATTAGCCATGTAAATCACATATATAATCCAATACACATGGATGAATTCAACAAGTAATCATATTTCATATACATGTATTATTCATTTCATATATCAATGTATCATGTAACATCACTTCCATGTCTTTTATTTAAATACCTGTAATAGTTCCTATCGAACTCATATAATATCGTAACATAATTGTGCTTGTTGAACCATTTAGAATATCGTTGGATACACAGATAGTACACACGAGCTGTACTGAGCTATAATCCATCAATTCCTGTATATGTATACTCATACGAGCTCTGAATCGGTATGCTCTTACAAGATGTAAACAGTAAGCTCCTCCGAGTTGAATAACAGTAAGCTCAAGCGAGCTGAGTATCGGTAAGCTCGTACGAGCTAAAATTTATTACCCTAATGACATGTCATTTGTATCTTATGAATTCCTAAGGTTCAAATGGGGCTTGGTAATTGTCATACTTCGTGGGATATACGATCGGCATTTATATATGATGATAATGCAAATAATATACATCTAATTCAATCAAAGCATATAATTACACAATTTAA
>CM025251.1:25395525-25421319 GCA_013677275.1 Gossypium schwendimanii
TTCACATGTATTAAATGAAATAATTTAAATAACCATCTCTTTAGTTGTAAATTTAATAGGGATTTTGAGTTACTCAAAAACCCCTTTTGAAATTTCTTAAATTTTTAAAATTTTTCTATTGTGTTTATCTAAAAAATTAAATTTATTTTTGAAATTTTAAAAACTTTAATAAAATTGAAAGTCCACCAAATCCCTCACCTAAACACACTCTAAATATTTTTCTTTTCAATTATTTTAATTTTAATTTACATTTTCGAAATATGAAAATCCTACTTAATGATTCGAATTAAATTTAGCAATTATTATACTTTTTATTGAACGAACTTGTTAGTACAAATTCATGTTGCATTAGATGTTAGCAACAGTACACTCAACATGCCGTGTATTGTTTGATCTTTTATTTCAATAAGAGCAAAAGTAGGTTACTATAAAAAGTATAGTAGAAATCTGAGAGTTTAATTATTGTGGGATTTGCAGTTTCCCTATTTTAAAGGTTTGGTGATCAATAAGACTGGGGATTTGAATCAGTTATCTTAACCCCATTTCTAGGAGATAGATCAATTGACGTTTGATGCTGCATACAATGTTTTTATAAGAATTTATCATTCACTTATATTTGATACATTGATAAAAGCACTATTCATTTTAGTTTTGAAGGAACATTTTATAAGTGCACATCAGACGGCACATTATAATTCATTCAGAGTTGTTTTATAGTGTTAAATTATGAAAGAAAATAAAAGGACAGATATGGAATGAAAAGGGAAACAAAACCATGAAAAATTTTAGAATAAATTTTGGTGCATAATATACAAAATGTTACTGTTGTTGCAGTAGTAAATCATATACCACAAATTCAGCAAGTATTACATCAATAATATTATATCACCTAACCAAATACAAATTGATAGATTAGGTGCATCACGTTTGACTGCTTATAACCGCTCTGTCAAGTTACAAAAAAATTGACATACTACTCTTAGAATATCTAAGAAAAATCTCAAGCATCTAATACTCCTCTTTGAGATTTTTCTTGGAGACTCCAAGCTTTGTCCTTAGAAACTCAAATTTAGGCATTGAGACAACCTTATTCAAAACATCTACAACTTGATCTTTAGGTTTGCAATATATCACACTTATTTCACCAAGCCTTTCAGCTTCTCTGATTGCATGAAATTTCACATTAATATGATTAGTTCTTCCATACTAGACTGGATTTTGGTGATAGTTATAGCAGATTTATTATCCACCCAAATTATAGTAGCTTCATCAGTATTTTGTTCCAAGTTAGCCAAGACCTTTCTAAGTCAAATGGCTTGATTAATAGCTACTGCAGTAGAGACATGCTCAGCTTCAGTTGATGATTGAGCCACCACATCTTGCATCTTTGAATTCCATGCAAAGGCACCACTTCCAAATGAAAAAACATAACTTGAAGTGCTTTTATAGTCATCCACACTTCTAGGCCAATCATTGCCAGCATAACCTTCAAGCTTGCAACTATCATTCCTCAAATACCATATGTAAAAGTTAAATGTACCTTTAATGTATCTTAAAACCCTTTTAGCTGCACCATAGTGAATCTGATCAGTAGCTTGCATGAATCTAGATAGTAAGCTTGCAACATACACTATATCTAGCCTAGTAGCAAACAAATATAACAAGTTGCCTATCAAACTTCTGTAAATGGAAGCATCAACCTTTTTGGAATTATCTAACTTAGACAACTTCTCATTCAAACCCAGCAGAATAGCTACAAGTTTGGGATTTTTCATTTTGAGCTTCTTCAAAACTTCTGAGGCATACTTTCTTTGAGAAATAAAAATACCAGCATCAAATTAGTGAATTTTCATCCCAAAAAAAATACTCCATTTCACCCAAATAAGACATTTAAAACATATTTTTAATTCTTTGTTTCAAATGCTCTATAGACACTTCATTATCTCCCGTAACGAGCAGATCATCAACATATAATGAAACAATGAGTTGATTTTCATCATCAAGCTTTTTAACATACAATATAGCTTCACTTTCACTCCTTATAAACCCTTTTTGCAGCAAATAGGAGTCAATTACTCTATACCAGGCTTATGGAGCATGCTTCAACCCATAAAGAGGTTTGTGAAGCTTATACACCTTGTTTTCATTTTTTGAAGCTTGAAACCCTTATGGCTATTCAAAAAGTATCCCCTCCTCAAGCAAACCATTTAGGAATGCTAACTTTACATCAAGGTCATAAACTTTCCAGCCTTTCATTATTGCTAAGGCTTGTAAAAGTCTTATAGTGTCATGCCTTGCCATAGGAGCAAAAGTGTTTGAAAAATAAATTCCTTGTTGTTGAAAATATCCTTTCACCACCAATCTAGCCTTATGTTTCTTCACATAGCCAGTCAACAAGCTGCCAAGTTGAGTTTTTCTAAATTATTGCTACTCTACATTCATCATGCTTAGCAACTTCCTCATAGCTTGTAGGTTCTAATGTAGCCATATTGCACCTAGAATAAGCATCATCTAATGATCTAATGCCCCTAACTGCAGATTTAGTATCACTTTTAGATTCTGAAATCTATTTTTAAGACATAATAATTGGTGTTTGTGCTGCAATTTCATTTTTCTCCCAATTCCACTTGCATGCTTATCACACTTGACATTTCTGCTAACAAACAATTTCTTGGTAGTCACATGGTACAACTTGTAGCCTTTGGAGTTGCTGCTATAACCCAAATTTGTTGCAACTTCAACTCTTTTATCAACCTTCCCTCTCTTTACCTATGGTACAAGAGAAAAACAAACATATCCAAAACTAAGATGTTCAATTGAAGGCTTCATACCATTCCATACTTCTTGAGGAGTGTTTCCAACCAAGGCTCTTGTAGATAACAAATTCAACAAGTACATTGAAGTGTTCATAGCCTAGGCCCAAAATACTTTTGGAATATCCTTTTCGAATAGAAAAAATCTAGCCATCTCTATGATTATTCTATTTTTCTTTTCACTCACTTCATTTTGTTGAGGAGTGTAAGGAACAATCAATTCTGCTGAATTCTTA
Source organism: Gossypium schwendimanii (assembly GCA_013677275.1). Classification (NCBI taxonomy): domain Eukaryota; kingdom Viridiplantae; phylum Streptophyta; class Magnoliopsida; order Malvales; family Malvaceae; genus Gossypium; species Gossypium schwendimanii. The sequence continues at coordinate 25,398,575 of CM025251.1, forward strand.
TTTGTTGTACTCAGTTTCATTATCAGATCTCAATTTCTTCATTAAACAACCCAATTCAAGTTCAATCAAGCTTTTGAACCTTTTTAATACCTCAAATACTTCTAATTTCTGTTTTCAAAAATATGCCCAATACATTCTAGTGTAGTCATCCACAAAAAAAAGAAACTACCTACTTCCATTTAGAGATGGAGTACTCATAGGTCAGCACACATCTGTGTGCACTAGTTGTAGCTTCTCTGTAACACCCTAGCCCAACCTCTAGGGAGGATCCAGGATTGGCGTGTCACTAACTTAACCTTTCTATCTTTTCTAACCAGACTAGATGAAACCCATGATTTAGCTACAACTTACAATAAATATGTATATATGTAATGGAATTTAAGGAAGGACGTTTAATTATTTGACATATACACATTCGATGCTTTGGAATAAATTACATCAATATATCCATAAGGAAAATTTCAAATTTGTTGTACATAGGGAATTTAACCTTAACCATTTCAAGGTTGATGTCATGATCTATAACTTGTCCCTCATTTTAACACTCTATAACGTGGACTCGACTCCTCCTCGTCAACTGTCTTGCTCTATATGCATAATAGCCCCTTTCACACCGTTTCCTCGGTGTTGTCCTGACGTCGTCCCTCCAGGGGCAAATCCTTAAAGCTCACCTGAAAATAATAGACCGAGGTAAGTTTAAGATAACTTAGTGAGTGACACACCGATTACCTAAACCTCACTTGCAAGTTGTATAATAGTCATTGATATCTATCTCACTACTGAGCTATGACTTCATCGAGCTCTAGGGGAGAACCTATGCAGGGTAATCGATACTTCCTTTTGAGTATGCAATGCCCTTGTCCATTTCTAACTAAATGCGCATTTCTCACCATCACTCTTTATAGATCTTATATACATATCATACCTGATCATATCACCATCGACACGCCTTGTACTTATTGACTTAAATGCTCATTGAGAACATTGTGCTCTATGCCAATTGCTTAACATAGAGTATGTTGTAGGGCGTTCTTTTGGGTGTATCATTGAGAGTCTTTTTGGAACACGCCACAAGAACAACCCATTCTGAATACGTCATGATGGCTCTTCCTTGTACTCATCATAGCGATTCCTTAATATGTCGGTGCAAAAATAATTCCTTGGTACCTTTCCAAGAGGGATTTTAATCTTTCATGGTTCACCACAAAGGCATTCCCTTTAAATGGTAGCCACAAAGGCTATTTTTCTTTAATGTTTGTCATCAAGGCTTTCTCTTCAAGTTTTGCCATAATGGTGGATCTTAAGAGTCGTCGCTAAGGTATTTCTTACAAATCGTTGCCATGGTGGCATGTCCTTTCCTGATGTGTTTACTATGATTTTCCTAACTCATACTATGAGAGGTTTGCCCATCATCATTCTGGGACACTTAAGAAACCACATAGGGTGATAACCTTCCTTTAATTCTTTCCATATAATTATATAACCCACCAGTTATGGTGTTACACGATATGGTGCGATGACCCATGGACTTGCCCTTTAAGAGATTATGTTTAAAGTCCCGGCAGACCCCTTTTGACAACTCCACAGAGACAGACACAAACTCACTTGGCTAACTTTTCATGTTCTGACACTAAACCAACATACATCTTATATCATTCATTCCAGATTTGTTCATATAATCGTATTTTTGATTCAGGATTCTTATAACTTGTTTAAGTCGTCAAATCTCACACAAACCATGCACATAAGACTCACCAAATGTTCATACTATGCTCTTCCTAATGTCGGTCACACCTATCATACAATTCCTATAGAAATATCTAGCATAAACAACACACTTACATGAATTGGTTCAGAGACTCACCAGACAAACATGATCAGCAATTCAGGCTCCAAATCAAACAAGAAACTACAGCTGTCACTGCTTGAAATACAAGTAATACCATTAAAAACCAGTCAAGTTATCCCTATCATCTTTTGAGATCCAATGATTTCCCAATACAAAGCATTACTTAATCATCACATTTTTTATACTCATAACAGACTTATCCTTAAAAAATTATTAGAATGGACGAGAGAAAGGGAAAATCCTCCATTCCATTCTAAATCAAGATATTTTATAGAACCCTTATTCTCTCAGTAGGACCACATGCACGTGTCAAAATCCCCCTTTTATTTATCCCATAAATGATTCACCCTATATTCTCTTAGTAAGACCATACACATGTGTCGAAGTCTTTTTTTACCTATCCTATAATTTAAAACTACAGGGAAAACGTACACAAGGACCCATCATTTAATTAATTAATTAATTTATATATTTCACCCATTTCGTTGGAAATTAACTAGGTTAATATCTAGGTAAACTTGATGGACTATCCCTTGACGGTAACCACTATCCAAGGTCCTTTGATATTTTTTTCCAAAACCTCTTCTTCTTTCATATCTTTTTATCCATATAACAACTTTTGTCTGATACTCTACTTTTAATTATACACCCAAGATATACGGCAGAAGCATCAATCGGGGGAGCAGGATTGTGCCAGACAAGTTTCTTAAGGCTACTTGCCAAATTTAAGACTCACCAAGGTTGGGTGTTACATTCTTTGCAGCTCTTTAGCAACTTTTATTTGATAAGGGAAGCTTTGATTGCTTTCCAAATTGACATGCATCACATCAGCTTTTTCACAGATAATTGGTGGATTTTTCACAAGTTTATTTGCACGTATATATCTCAAGGTTGAATTATTATAATTCTCAATTCCTTTATGCCATAAGATAGAATCATCCACTACACTAGCATAAGCATTCAAATAAAATTGTTTCCATTCTATTGGAAAACTTTTGTTCTTTATTTTGACTGTCATCAATTGAAAACCAATAGGGTAAAAAATGAAACATGATATATCATAAAAGTGAAAATAAAAGTTTTTTTTTCTAAAATTTTTCCTACATTCAACAAGCTTTGCCTTACATTAGGTACAAATAAAACATAAAAAATAAACCTTGTACCCAAAGAAGTTTCGACTTCAATCATTCATTTTCCTTTGACATCTACAAGCTCTCCATTTCCAATCTTCACCTTGGAGAAATAAGACTTGTCCAACTCCTTAAAAAGACTTGCATCATGAGTTATATTATTGGTGTATCCACTATCCACTAACCATGTTTCTGTTCCACTATTTGCAGCACAACAAGTAGCAATGAAGAGAATTTCTTCTTCTTGTTCGAGCTTTTTAGCAACTTGAGCGTGGCCTTTTTTATTTGCTTTATTTTTGTAAACCTGCTCTATATGTCCTAGTTTATTACAAGCTCTACATTTTATCCCTGGTCTAAATTAGAAAAATTTTTTAATATGATTTCTTTTCTTGTAATAAGAACAAGGTGAATACCTTCTTCTTTTTTTCTTTCTTACTTGTGGTCATCCCCTTCTTTCTTCTCTTTGTTTTTCCTTTCACTAGATTGTTTTATTTTCAAAAATGTTGTTGCATGTTTGTCTTTAAGCTTAGTTTGAAAAGCTCCTTCTGTTGACTCCTCAAGCCTAATAGCCATTCTATGTTCTAAAGCTTGAAGAGCATTTACTAATTCTATCAAGTTAAGTTTTGAGGTGTCTTTCAAGTATTCTAAAGAGGAATTTTTTTACTCAAATGTCTTTGGAACACTGACCAGAACCTTTTCAACTATCCTCTTGTTCGACTACTACTTTTCATGAAACCTAATTTGGTTTACGAGCTTCATAAGCTTTTTAGAATACTTCATCTCTGACTCTTTCATCTGTAGAACCTCGAACCCTCTCTACAAATTTAGCATTTGAATTTTCTTTATTCTGTAACTCCGTTGGAACTCTTCCTTAAGCTTGTCCCATGCTTCCTTTTTAGTTTTACAGGTCATTATACTTGTGAAAATCTCATCTGTTACAGAAGAGTGAATACAAGAGAGAGCCTTGTATTCCTTAGCTACCTCGTCATTGTGTTGCTTGATTTGATCAACAATTGGATTTTCTCTCAAGGGACGCACATCTCTACTTGTTTCTACAAAATCCCATAGGTCAAAATCCCTCATGTATGCCTTCATCTTCACTGCCCAAATAGGGTAGTTTTCTCTTATGAATACAAAAGGATTTGGGGTTGCAAAGCTACTAGAGGCCATATCAAGTTTTAAGAATTTTTTGGTCTAGAAGAAGAAGGTTTTTTTCATGTTTTTTAGCTCACACACAATCCCTCAATATCAATTTTTAAGAGCTGATACCATGTTAAGCTATGGAAGAAAATAAAAGGAGAGAGTTGAAATGAAAAAGAAAAGAAAACTAAGAAAAATTTTCAAACAAAATAGTCATGATTAGAAGGTTTCTAAACTTAAGGATTTCTAAGGATTTAATGAATTTTCGTGAAAATAGTCATAAACATGTCAAGAATTTTGATACTATGAATTAAGTAGTTTTGTGTAATTTAAAGGTTGAGAATTAGTCGTAGGTGAATAATTAGATGAACATAATTGGTTTTAGGCAAAAGGAGTAAGTATAGAGGAAGAAATTTGAGTTTCAAGTTTGTTAGTCGAAATTTCAGTTTCATGAGAAATATAGCTTAGACTTGCATTTTTGGTTGGTATAAGTGAGTCTTTGGCTAAATATTGATTGTGTATATTGTGTGGTTATTATGTGTAAAACATCGGAATCGTTGGAACCTTCTTCGAGCAACGCGAAAGGCAAGAAAAAGTTAATTTAAGCTTTTATCTTTTTGGTGAAAGCATAATCGGCTAGTGTTCGAAATTGCTGCTAGTAGAAACGATTCATAGTGTTAATTAGGAGCTTAGGAATAGCCTAAATCCCTATCCTAAGTTTTGAGTGTAAGCTTTCTATTTCCCTTGTTTTATTTTTTGGTAAATTATATGATTTTGAGAATATTTATGGATTGATTATTATGATGCGATATTGTGATATGAGACATGTGTGATGACTATTGTGAATTTTATTGTATTGTGTTGTGGGAATATTAAATATGCCGAACAATAGTGATGATGTTGTGCTAGCAATATAAATGTCTAGTGAAAGTGTGCAAAAATAGGTAAGTACGTATGTGTTGAATTATGGAAAGTAATGCTAATGTAATAGGTTATTTATGTTATAAATTGATTTTAATGCACTCATATATGGTTGGATACATGATGGATCAATAAGCATTATTGTGGCACTTTAAGTGCAATTAAATGTGAATTCGATAAGTATGCATTGTGTGTAAGTTTGTGATGTGAATTGATGAATATGAATAGAGATATGTGCATTAAATCAGTAACTAAAATTGTGTAATTGTGGGTATTTTGGCCTTATGACCTTATGAGACTGTTGGATATAGTTGACATGCCATGGGATTGTAAGTACTTACCTATATTTGTTTTGTGATTTGGTCGTTGAGGCACTAGGACATGTTGGAGAGATAAGGGAATGTGAGCTAAACCCCATTCAACGAGACATGTTTAGTGTGTTGGAAAGTGTTAGCTTTATGCTTCATTTTTGGGATATGTTTGACTTTATGAGTCATTTGGTATGTTGGAGATCCGTGTATCTGATGTGTGGTGGTAGACCCACTTTCTCAAGTGCCAAGATATCTTAAAATATATATATGTGTAATTTGATGTATGCCTAAATGAGTATATGGCTGCTATGCAAATTATCATTTAAATGTGATCTTATTTGTTGTGGTAATATGATGTAAGATGGATGCTTAAACATGTGAATAATATGGTAAATGAGTTGATTTAAGTTTCATGAAAATGTTAGTAAGTTCACACAATAAATTGCTTATGTAATTGTGGTTTGGATCATTTCCATTTAACTTGTGAATACATGTGAATATATCAGCTAGACTTGTGGGTTATTAAAGCATGTCTACACCATCTAACGTTGATGAATTATTGTTATATGAATTATATATAAGTGAGTTGAGTGCAATTGCATGTAGGAGTATATGTTGGTTTTATGACTCAATGAAACGTGATTATGTTTTTTTGACTTGAATAGAATATGGTTGTGAACGTGGTGTAGTATACTCTTGTGTAACCTTTGATATTGTGTGTACATTATGGTTATTCTGAGCATTCACTGAGCTGTTTAAGCTCACCCACTCCTTTTTAACCATTGCAGATAAGTAGTTCCGGTCTGAGCAGTGTGGTCTTGAGGGGTGATGCAAGCCAGATACTTTAGTTGCTATTAGTAGGTGTTATTTGATTATTTTTGTTTTGGGAATAAAAGGCAATGTGATAGATGTTATGTTGGCTTTGCTATGATTTTTAGTTTTTTCCATACCTATTATACTCGAAAATTGTAGACTTGAAATATGATGTTGAGACTGATATTTGAGACATTTTGGTGCTAAATTTATATAGTATCTAATGCATGATATTTTGAACTAGTTTAGAATGACCTATGTGATAATATATGTTGTGTTTTTAAGGTCTGAAATAGAGGTATACATATCGAGTTTTAAAAACCATACGTCTATAATTTTTGAAGTGCAGGAAGTCAATTTCGCTAGTTGGTATCGATATTTTGCCACGAGTATCGAAACTCGGGGTAAAATTATCAATAATTTTTTAGTGGTACTGATATTTTTTGAAAGTTGGGTTTTTAAGACGAGAAATAGTAAGCTAATTTGGTATCGATTTCCAAGAGGTATCGATACCACTTGAGAGAATTATCGATGCCTTCTACCAATATTGATACCTACATAATAGTTTTGGGATATTTTCTAAGTGATCTTAATGCTTGTTTAGTGCTTTTTTTATGATTGTACAATGTATGTTAGCACATTTTATACACTCTAGAGTAAGTATGACTACAATTCGTATGAATGCCATAATAATAAAAGAAACAAAAAGATGTATGTTTAATAATGAGTCAATTTATGTTGTATGTGATGTGAGACGATGGTGTAGCATCTTGTTCTCGAGCTCGGCGACCGGACCGGGTATAAGGTGTTATAGAAAGTGGCTGAGTTGATTGGCTCCATGCAAAATTTTGAGATGAACTTATAAGAAACCAAGTTGACACATTTAAGAACAATAAGATTATAGATTTAAATGTAAAATATTTATTCCACTAGACTGTTCAACATTGTCTTAATAGATAAATTAACAACTTGTTCTCTTTACAAAAAAAATCACCAAAGTTTTTAAGAAGTTTACTAATGAGAATAAGAGTGTTGACGGTGGTTGAGTTGCAAGAAAAATATAAATGATTATCTTCATCACAAAAGATGAATCCTAGGAGAAGAAGATAGGGATTCGTGCCATGAGTGTGAAGGTTTTAGGTAGATTCAAGTAGATTGTGCAAACACTCCTAAGAAAAAGAAGGCGTCATTCAATGTAACATAGAGTGATGAAGACATTAATCGTGATAATGTAGAAGATGAAGGACATGTAAAACTATGTTACCTTTATTGCAAATACAAAAAAATTATTGTTACGGATGTTAAAACATTCAAATAGGTTCTAACACTATCTACAATAGTGATAATGGTGCAACTAAAATTGAGATGGAAGAAACATACAAAGGCATGCTTTATAAATGGGACTTGGTTCGCAATGTTAATGAGAATTTATGAGAAGAAATCTCTAGCTTGAAAAAGGAAAATAAAAAACTACTTAAAGCATTGGAAGATAAAAAGATTTGTTTACGTATTAATAAACCAAGTTGAATGAAGTACAAAAGTTGGCTACCCAAGCCATCTTAAAGAAAATATGGTTTAAAAGTGAGAAATTAGATGAAATTCTTCCTATAGCAATACGTTGGTAAGATAAAAAGTATATGAGAGAATTCAGGTTAAGAAGGATGGACCCATCTCTATTATAAATCATCATCAGAAGAAAAGTAAGCTTGTGTATTACTATTATATTATAATTGATCATATAAGTCAAAGATCTTATAGGGGATTACCATGTTTAATACAATAATAAATAAAGAAGGGATTCTTGCAAAAATAACAATGGTTGCCAACTATATGATGAAGGGTGCCAACTCTTTTGACAACTACTACATAGTAGTTGATTTATTGAATTGTAACAAAGTTGCTATTCAAGATTTTGGGGCATTGAAAAATCTTAATGAATACATTATTAGAAAGCAACCTTATGTATCTCATAAGGTGTTGAAACATATTAACAAAAGAAGTCCCTATGAGCTTTTATACATAGAGCTTATAGGACTTGTGCAAATAAAAAGCCTTGGTGAAAAAAGATATATATGTTTATATTGATGGTTTCTCCCATTAAAGAATGGTTGAAACTTTTAATATAAACTCAAAAACTTTTGAAGTCTTCAAAAAGTTGTGTAAAATTGATGAATGAAAAAGCCCTCCTGATTGGAAAAGTCCTCATAATAAGAAGTGATATTGGATAGTAGTTTGAGAATTATGATTTTACCACATTTAATGACTAAGATGGAATGGCACATGAGTTCTAAACAACTAAAACTCTACAAAAAATGGAGTAGTTGAAATAAGAATGGAACTCTTTGAGATATGAGTTAAGTAATGCTTAAATTGAAAGGACTATTACTTATATTATAGATTGTATCAATCAACAGGTCGTGTTATGTGATAAATATAGCCATACTTCACCCCAAAACCAAAGAAAATCTATACGATATTTTGAAAGAAACCATTTGTGGTATAATTTCACGTCTTTAGCAATCCATATTTGATAAATCAGTTAATAAAATAGTGTTTATTACACAAAAGAAGTTTAATTTTTTTTCTAAAATCAAGTCTTATGGTATTTAGAGTAATAAAACCTAAATCAAATTAGTACCTATGTTTTGAGTGAGGCGGCTGACTTGTCGTCAAATGTAGTAATTAATTTGAGATATTTTCGCACTTAACGAGCTTGTTTTCTAGGTAATTTAGGATTTTATATTATATTTTCAGTATTTAGGACTTAGGATAAATATTAATAACATAATTGTTTTTAACACATTTTTATGAGTGTTATGACCTAATAGGCCGACATTGGCCTTAGGTAGTGCTAATGTGTTTAATTGAGAGTGTAGCATGAAGAATCAAAGGCCCAATTGATGTGGAAGGAAGGGATGAGTGATGTAGAAGCTTTTTGGGACGTCAAAGCATGAAACGAACTACATATGGCATATTTTTCATGTCGTATTACGACATAGACATTGTGTGGTGCTATACAGGTCAACGCGATGCCCACGAATATCGAGGCTATTTTTGTCCACACAATCAACATTATATGAAGACGTGAAGACCTAATTTGGGATATCAACACTTCTTTAAATTAGAGATTAAAGGTTTGATGTATCTAAGTCGTCCTAGACGCTTTCAAAAACCCTTAGTAGTTTAGGAGTATGATTAGATTAATTTTCTTTTGGCTTTTCATAAACTAGTTGTTTTTATTCTTGGATTTAGTTTCGATCCAAGAGTTTATTTATTTTATGAAGTATCTAAGTTTATCTTTATTCTCATCAATTTATTTGCTACTCCGTTCTCCATTCAATAACAAATCCACAATTATTCAAATCTCTTCTCTCTTTCGAATAAATCGTTTTCTTTACATGATTTATTCAATTAGAGTCAAGATATGAATAACATGAGTGGCTAAATTTGTAACACCCTATACTCAGTCCAGGCACTTGACCCAAGCTATAAGGTATTACAACTATAAAATGTTAATATTGTTCACCAACCAATCAAACATGGCAAAAAAGATCATTTCATAACAAATTACAATCATTTCCATGTTATTCAATCATATCAGGACCTAATTTGAGCTTACGAAACATTTAAAACAAATCGGGAACAGTTTTGGATTAAAGACTTTTACAAAAATTTAGGTAAATAGTGAAAACAAGGGTCACACGACCATGTGGCTACGCCATGTGACAGAGCTCAACCCGTGTCACTTCAGAACATGGTTGTGTGGCCAAATCGTGTAACAATCTGTGCCCATGTAACTCAGGGTCACATGGTCATGTCCCTAGGTCATGTAACAAACTATGATCGTGTGAAAAACCTACACCAAAAATCAAAGGCACCACACAATCATGTCATACAACTGTGTGGGGCACATGATCGTGTGGTAGACAGTGTCACAGGCCGTGTGTGCCCAAAAACACCTTTGAGTACAAGTTATTACATGTACCAAAAATTAGGCTCCAAGTGTGTAAACATGTCAAATATGTGCCTAACATTCAAACCTATTCAAAATGTATCAAAACATGCCAAAATATACCAAATGACAATCAACCTATGTGCCTAACCAATATGCCCTCATTGGAACCACAAATCAAACATTTAAACATAAACCATTCAATACAACTACTTAACATTTCATGTTTTTTTTTTAACTATCAAATATGTCTCTTTTATCATAACCAAAATCATCAACCAAAGTTTACCAAGCTACCTAAACATTTATACCAAATCAACAATTCAACATGCATATAAAACCAAAAACATACCATTGCAATCACACACCACAACCAACCAAATACCAATTAAGATTTACATCTATATACATATCTTATAATTAAAATGAAAAAAATAATATTTATAATGCTTATAACATACATAATCAATACCCTATTTACATGTCACTTATAACCAAGCAAAAATAAACAATTAGCTACCAAAAGAGTTGTCGGATAGTATGATCTCCAACGAAGTTCCAATCGAAAGTAAGAGTCTGACAATCCACAAAGAAGTAAAATCAAATAGGGTAAGCTTATGTAAAACTTAGTAAGTCCGTATTAAACTTTAACTTTAACTTACTATAAATGTTATAACTAAAACATTTCGTAATAAATTTCATAAATAAGGTCATGAGTTCATTTATTTCCTATACACACTACAAATCTCACAAGGTTAGTGAGTTCATATATACAAAAAATATAACTTTAACATCTCATAAACATTTCAAGTAAACACATTAAAAACTCAATTCAACTTTCACCTATTCATTTAACAACTCACACTTCATTTCAAGTATCTATACCCAATGTTCCATTTCATATATCTATTTTCATATAACCATTTCATTTGTCTATTTCCATATAACCAAATCATATAACCATTTCATATATCTGTTTCCATATAACTGATTCATATAACCATTTCATTTATAAGTTTTTCACCCAATGAACCAAATGAAATAACATTGAATACATGGGAATAATGCTGACACAAGCTGTAACTGTAAATGCTCACACAAGTTGAAATGGGCTTGCTCACACGAGCTGTGGGTCGGGATGTTAAGATACATGATGCTGCTTACACGAGCTATGGAGAATCCTTAACAAATGCAAGACCTCAACCATCTATAGGATATCCAAGACTAACACCTGAAATGATAAATAACCTTAATGACATGTCATTTGTATCCTAAGCACTCACGACATTCATACGGACCGTGTTTCATATTATATCATTTAGTTATAAACACATTATTTCAGCACAAGAATTCAACCATGTAGTTTCCTATTTTCAAACATAACCTTTAATTTAATTATCATTACAACTTAGTCCATTTCATCCCTTACCATTTAACAAGTAAATGAACTTAATCACAACATATATAGATAGGTATTATATCATAAAAAAAACAAATTATTAGTTTAACAAATTTAAGAACTTATCTAATCACAATAGCTACGAACACTTCAAAGATGACTACTCGATGACTTTTCCTTTCCCGCAATTATCATTCAACTGGTCTGATTCTTGATCTAAATATAATACTTTCATTAAATTAATCAATTCAAATACTTTAAAACATTTAAATTCACATATATAACCCTTTATCAAAATTTTATAGTTTTACCCTAAACTTTTACCATTTATTCATTTTAGTCCCTAAACTTAAAAATTTTACAATTATCACAATTAGGCCCAAAACCAAGCTAACTGAATTTTTACTTATACATATACAACCCATAATTTTTTAAATTTCACAATAATTTCATGCTAAATTTATTATTTTATCAATTTAGTCCCTAAGCTTAAAACTAACAAAAATCAATTTTCAAAATAGTTCTATTTAACAACTAAACTTGCAAATCTATCATCAAACTTTAAAAACATCACAAATTCATCAATGGTATAACACAAAACATTTAACAAAATCACAAATTAGTCCCTAAGCTAGATGAATTAAGTTGCAATGATTTCAAAAACATAAAACTCATGAAAAATGGGTGGCAATTTAGCTTACATGCAAGGAAATTTGCTTGGTCGAACCTTAATGTCTTAACAATGGCTTCGCCAAGATTTTGTTTTCCCCATTCAATAAAGAAAGACTAAATGGAAGATGATGATATTCATTTTTTATGGTTTTATTTACTTTATTTTATTAATTAACATATTTCTAATACAAAATTCAACTAAAATCTCCACTAGTCGTCTGCCATAGTTATTTAAGGTCTAATTGCATTATTAAACCTTCATTTCATACATTTATAACCATTTAATACGAATAAACCTATAGCGATTAACTTTTTCAACTTTTACGATTTAGTGTTTTTTCTTTAATGAATTATCCAAATATCAAAATTTTTGGACCAAATTTCAATATAACTATATAATCGCTTCTTTAATATTTAATAAAATTATTTACGAGCTGATTTATAAAAATAAGGTCTCGACACCATGTTCTTCAAAACCACTTGACGTTAGGGACAAACCACTTGAACTTAACTATTAATTCAAATAACAAAAATTATCAAATCAAAATTTAATATTATACTATATTTGAGTTGTAAATATTAACTAATAATATTTATAGGCTCACTCATCATATTTGTGGTCCCGAAACCAATATTTCCAACAACACTAAAAAACGGGCTATTACAAAGTCCCTTAAAGGCGATTAACTAGTGGCTTGAGATGTGATTAACAAAGGATTAGGGTTTTCCCGAAAGTTTTAGTTTGTATAGATTACGTGTTCTTAAACCCCTAGGATTGACAACCTATGTAACACCCTATACCGAGCATGGTCAACAAGCCCGAATATGGGATGCCAAACCACCATCTCATGTCATATACCACAAGTAAAAGTTCATTCTAAATGAATCGTCTTCCATTTTAGCATTTGTATAGGTTTTAAGTCAATTATACTTGTTAGTTATCAATGTTACATTCTAACCATACATCAAATAGTCTTATAATAATAATTAAACATGCATAAGGTCCATGTAACAAAATCTCAACACTGTGACGTAGATATCGATACTGACACTAGGGTATCGATATTTTCTTTAAGAGGTATCGATACCACCAAGAAAAACGATACCAAACTTCCATTACGTTTCTCAATTAAAATCCAAATTCTCAAAAGTTATCAGTACCTGCCATGAAATATTGATGTATTAACCCTAAGTATCAATACTCGAGCAAAGGTATCGATACCAATCTCTTTTCTAACTCCTAACATGTTTCAAAACACAAAGGTATCAATTTTAAAACCCAATTATCAATACCTTTACTCTAGACCTAAAAAATGCGGCAAACATAAGCAATTCATCCATTCCAGTTTAGTTCCTAAGCATCATACATCAATTACTTCAACAAATAACCATTCAATAGCCTAATTAATAGTTCAATATCATAAAATCGTGTTCGAGCAAGTAACGTCAATCCATCCTTATTTTAGGAACCCAAGCATAACAAGAACATGTGATCCTTATAAACCAAACCAAAAACCAGTAAAATGTCTAAAAGTTAACATGGTGATAAATGAGTTTACCACGTTGCCTTATTCCCCAAAAATGTAAATAAATATAAAAGACCTACGAAATAACAAATAGACTTTCTTGGATCACCTCACGGAAACCACACCGCTCACACCGACACACAACTAATCTGCAATGGTTTAAAAGGAATGGGTGAGCTTAATAAGCTCAGTGAATGCCTAGAACAACATCATGCAAACAATTTATCAAGAATTAACGAAACAACCATATAGCATAACCTCAACAGTTCCAACTTTAGTGTCATAACATACTTGTGCATTATTTTCTAGTTTTTTATACATGGAAACATATTTACTTTTAAGCAATTATCATATTACACATATAATCGCCTAACATACAAGCATATATCACAATTGTCAAAACATCTTTATAGATAAATTGCAAAATGGTCACATGTCATATAAACACATATCACAATACACATATATTTATAATTTAATATAATTTGGCACTTGAGCTACGAAATATAAAAGTAAGCTCTATCATCACTCATTGGATACATGGATCTCCAACTCACAACAGAGACTCATATAGTTAAACATGTCCCAAAAGTGAAGCATAAAGCTAGCACTCTCCTTATTTCCCCTCACATGTATCGTTGTATGGAGCTTAGTTCACATTCCCTTCTCTCTCCAAACATGTCTCAAGGCCCCAGTGCCCAAATCACAGTACATATAGGTGAGTACTCACAATCCTATGGCATTCCAACTCTATCCAATAGTCTTAAAGATCACAAGGCCAAAATATTTGTTATTAACACACATATATTACTTACTGTTCACTGCAAATATCACATTATAAAACAACATTATCACTGTCATCTAGTATGTATAACATGCTTACATTTACACTTTCTCAACGGTTATCATAACCACATTTTACATGTTATAACATATCATCTTAATTCACATATTTACAAACACATAAGCACATTGTTCACAAGACAACATAGGTATGAGAAAGCTTACACTCAAAATTTAGAGTATGGGTTTAGCCTACTACTAAATTCCCAAATAATGCATTGAATCATGTTCATAAGCAATTATCCCAAACACTTACCAATTATGCTTTTACCGAAAAGCAGAAAGCACAAACTAGTTTTCCTTGCCTTTATCTCTACTCGTAAAAGGTCCTAGAAAATTCGAAGCTTCAACACAATAATTCACACAACAATACATTCAAAAATCAGCTAAGGACTCACCACATGCAATCAAAAACATAAGCCTAAGCTATGTTCTCATGTAGTCGAAACCTTTAACATAACCAACTTGAATTCCAAATATCTCGATCTACAATTTTTCTTTTCGCCTAAAACAAGTTTCATTCATCTAATTATTCATCAACGGTTAATTCCCAACCTTTAAACTAGACAAAACTACTCAATTCATGGTATTGACTTTTTCAACATGTTGTATGGCTATTTTTTAATTCATTAAAACTGAAGAAATCTTTTACAAAACTTTAAAGCAAGTTTAGAAACGTCTTAATCATGTCAAAACTAATTGAAAAACACTTTGAAATCACATTTTTACTTAAAATCTCAAAATCCATCATTAATGAGCTAATTTTTTACTTTTATCCAAAGCATATGATTTAATGGCTTAAAACTTAGTTTTAAAGACTAAATAACATTAACAAAAAAAAAAGAAACTGAACTGCTACTTTATATGACGAAAAACTGAGCATTTGGTCGAAAACCTGAAAAACCCACAAGCTTGACAATAAAGGAATCTATGGTGTTCTTTTGGGTGTTTTTCTTGGACTTTATTAAAATATTTGGCTTGGGTGATGATAGAAATCAAAAGAATTAAGGTTGAAGAATAAAAAGTGGAAGAGAGGAGCTTTGGGAGCAAGGGAAGGCTAAAGCATTAAGATGGAGAAGAATAACGTAAAATTTATAGGTGGGGGATGATATTAGGGTGATTTTTAAAATTTGTTTTAATTGCCACCTAAAAACTCACAATTTTGACTCTTTTACAAATCAATCTAATTTTCAAAATTGAAGTCTTTAAGCTCTTTTTCAAAAATTGATTTAATTTTCTAAAAACCATAGTAAAAAACATTATCGATAAATCATGTTGTAAAATTCTGAACACTCTAAGGCTAAAATTCCTAAAATACACCTAAAACTCTTAGACCCAATTTTGGGTGTTATAACCTTAGGAAGTTATAATTGGTTAATTGTAATTTATAGCTTTTAGACCATATTTTGGGGTGTTATAACCTAAAATTTGAACACTCTAAGCCTAAAATTCCTAAAATACACCTCATTCGAGGTCAGGAGATAAGTCGAACTAAGTAAATCGTAATTTATCCTGGTTGAGAAAGTGAGCTCTAGAGATAAGCGAGTATCAATCAATCGATTATTAATTAGAGGCTGGGAGGTAATAATTGGTTAATTGGTAGCTAATCTAGCCTAAAACCCTAATCCAAATTTAATTATGAACCTTGAAGTGAGTTAATCTACCTGATTGGTTTATTTGATTTAATTTTCTTGTTTATTTATTTTAGTTAATTAAGTTCTCTATTTAATCTATTTTATGGTTTATTGTAATATAGGAATTAATTACTACTACTTAGACTTGTTATTGTAAAAAGGTTTTCATAATTTATTCCACCCTCTATTGGATACGATCCTCGGAATACTTCCAAGTATTTTGTTGTACTAAACATATTCCTATTTGACCCACGCACTTGTAGACATCGCCATTCTAATCTCTTATATTTTTGGTGTTATATTTTACTATAAAAGATAGCTCATTTATAGACAGTTAGCAATCTAGGTAGTTTCTCGGTTTTCTACAATACGATCTTCTCTTCTATCCTCGAACCTCGGGTTGCTTAGAGTGTGGGCTCTAACTTCATGAACTTATCACACAAAATGAAAATTTTAATTATTTTTAGTGGGAAAATCAATTCTCTCTATGGGAAACCAAAAGCTTACACATTTAAGAAAATATAATTTACTCTCTAAATAAATTGCAACTATTTTTGACAGGGTATTGAATGGGCTCACCGATTTAGGATGTGTTCAACTCAGGTTTTGTTCAATGTATTGTTAATCCAAGCAATCACATATATGTCTCTATCTTCTAGGAGTCAACCGCTTTGATACTCAAGACAATGTATCTCTCTTGATAGATGACATATTTAGCCAATTTGCTCAATTTTCATTCATCAGGATTTGAATCTTTTAGATTACCTACTAATATAACTTGTCTTCTCGTATTATTATATGAACACATAATTTAAGTTAGTATTAGTTAAACATTAGGTAATTAGAAAGCCAATATTTGCTTACATTTTCCTTTGCTAGCAAAAACAATTGAGGACTAATACAAACAATATTAATGTGAAATAATGAAATTTTATTTAAACTAATCTATTTGAAAATTTAAAAGTACAAATGATGAATAAACTAAAGTTAGGGCACTAAAACCTAACAACCCATGCTACATTTTTACATATTATACCCAACCTAATTACCAAGCCCAAGTACCAAATGTCACAATTAAACCGTATTACTTAACAACATTTCTAACTTGACTTATTTACAACTAAACATCGCCATATTTAAAGCGTGCCTACCCTTTAAAATTTATTCTAACATGATTCTAAAATAAACTCAAAATAAGTTTTCTATTATATAAGTGTTATGGTTCTTACATATATTTTCCTTATTGAGCAGGTATATGTATATTCACTATGACTTGGGTTTTTAAATTTGAAATTATTACAATTATTCAAACCCCAAGACGTAGCCTCTAAGGGTACCCTTCTTAGTGCATGTTATTACTAAAATGCCATTCGCATGGACTTGGCGATGTCTAGTTGCGCACCTCTACACAATCCTTGAATCATCCATCGATCCTGTAATCAAAGCAAAACACTCGTGAGTTCGAATGAACTTAGTGGTATCTGTACAATAGTGTTCATGAATGACTATTGTAATATCGAGTAATAAGGAATTTTTACACATGATTAAACTCCCTGGTAACATAGAAGGTTTCACATTTTGTACGGTGTAGATGGCATTTATACATTCCCTTTGAACTAATTATTGGTGGATATGTCAGTAGCGAATTTGGAAGCAATAGTATGCTCTCTGTCGACCTCTTTTTGATATTGTACTTTGTCAAACTCTATTTTAGCGTCTTACTTTACCTTTTTGGTTTATCTTATTAAAAATATCCACACAAATAGATGTACAGACCCCTTTGGAATAACTGTAGTGAACTTGTAGGAGGTTTACTAGAAAGGGGAAGCCTTATCCTAGTTCCTGCATTCTGCATTGAATTCAAAATTCAATTTATCGAGCTATCTAGGTCTCTACTTATTTACAACTTAGCTTGTACGTATACTATTTTTTATAAGAATACCCATTTACTAAATCCTCGTATGTGGCCTATGAATATAAGATTTGGCTAATAGTTAAGAAACACTCTTCCCTTGCAAAAATTGTACTTGTAAGGCAGTCTCACTAGACTTTCCCTCTTCAGACAACCCAAATAGATATTCCCAGTAATAGGTAGTCCCCTAGTGAACTATCTCCTCATTAGATCATATAAGGTGAACTTCTCATTTATAAGCTAATTCTTAGTAGATTCTCAAACACTAGATAGTCTTATCGAACATCCTCTACATTCATTAGTCCCTGGCGGACTTTACGAAGTAGATAATCCTTAGCGGACATTCCATCAAAGATAGTCCTTAATATTCTATACCTGGCGATCTCTTTGCCAACAAGTATTTAAGATTAAGACCTATCGAACCGTCTCACTTTCTCACAACTAATGTTGGCTTATTAATTATCTCTAGTGGACTCTTAATGGCAGATACATACCCGTAATTACTTGGAGAGGAAAACCCCCTTTTCTCCATGTATATCCACTTGAACCTCTACAAAGCCGAATAGCATGTGGCATAGAGTGCACAATGTGACATATCATATATCACCCCCTATCATTCACCAATACATCTCTCCTTACTTCACATATCATTTATACACATGCATTTCATACACAAGCACTCAACAAATACTATTGTTCGTGCGCGACACACATTACGCTAAAGATTCACGCATTTGCAACATTTAACAGTAGAATAACTCATTATTTGCACAACATTCAATTAGAAATATCCAACAAATGACATAAAAATAAATGAACAACCATTTAAGACCTGAGTTTTGGAACTCACCAGGAAGTTGAACCAAATCCATCTACTTAGCTTTTGCCTTTATTTCTCGAGCCTGCTTAGCCAACTAAACATAACAACCATTCCAAAAATCTAACAAAGATAATTCACAGCCATAAGAACCATAATTTGTTTGCATATAGAGGAAATTTAATGGTTATCCGCAAATTTACCCATTATAGAATAGAATCAATGGATTAACTAACATCCTTAAATTTCTTCCATTTTCTTAAATCAATTAATACAGAGAAGTTAGGAAGCTTAGCAGGTACGAATTTTTTTAGTTTCTTAGATTCAAACTCCAGTCTATTCCCTCCATGCATAACTCTCATTAACCCTTTTCTCTTCTAGAGTAGACCAAAGAAAATGATGAAGAAAGATCAGAAAAATGAAAGAATAACACCATAGAATAATGTCTCTCCTTTAAATAATATTCCCGCACTTCTTTCACCAATATCAATTCAACAACCAATTAGAGATATCCTTATTCATCATGTCTCTCACTAAGAGGTTTCTAGTTCAAAAGTAATAGAACTAAAGGTTGAAATCCAATCTTTCATTATCTAATCCGCCAATTACTTTTATTTACATTAGAGCCCAACCAAATAGAAAGCTTTTCAATTTAGTACCCAAATTCATTATTACAACTTAATCTTTGACTTTTTCGGGTGTGACAACTCTCCCACCCTTAAAGAAAATTTTGTCCCTGAAATTTCTTACTTAATCAGGAAGGAGGTGGAATCTTTGTAAAATTCTTCTTTCCCAGAGGTCTCCTTTCCAAACTGCTAAATATACCTTCTCTCTTTTTTACTTAAATTGAGCACTTCGCGTCATTTGCTCTTGTAGATCGACTCACATGGCTGATGATAAATGAGAATTAGATAAACCACACTAGGGCAGTGTGTATTGATGAATAATCTCACATGAGATACTTTGAATAATCTTCGTACCCCAGTACCTGGCGGGTTAATCCATACATAATGAAATATGAGTAGCACTGCATAGTCCTTGAACTAAATGTTTCTTCGAACCATCAAGTAAATAGTTGCACTATAAATAGATTTCACAAATAGATTTTTTATGGATAGTCTTATCGAGGAGCCATAAGATATAGTCTTGCGGAGTTTCAAAGTATATCACCTTAATGGATGGTTGCCTTGAAGTATTCATTTTGGTGAATACATAATGGACGAATCCAAATGGGTGGATAGTTGCTTATGTGATCTATACTGGCAGATATTCATGTTTTTCTTAATACAAAGGGTTTAAGAAAAACCCTTATAAGACATTAATAGTTCTTAAGTATGGATTTGAGGATTTGAACAATTTATTATAATTTGTTTTAAACTTGAAACTTCCAGTGGACATTTGGCTTATATAACCAATCATAGAGAAATGGAAATCATTACATTCTCAATTTGTTTTCCCCTAAATTCTTTATCTATTGAGTTCTTCTAAACCCTAATCTATTTTCAATAAATTCAACTTATTTTTCTATTCTTCCGTTTCTCAACATTGAAGCATTATTTCATCTTTCTTAGAACATAATCAATTCTAAAGGTAATCCTTCCTTCTCCATCTTGCTTTGCTTTTCCTTCTACTTCAATGCTAAGGGAATGAATTTTTCTAACTTTGAGAATGATTTCAAAATTATTAAAGGGGAGTGTCAATTAAGCGACTTCGATGATAGGTTTATTCTCCCTCTTTATCTGCTAGAGGTTGGTTTCCATCTTTTAATACATCTTTTCTTTTGTGCAGTGCTGAATGACTACAAAATTGCACTAGGGAAACTTGCAGGCCTCTCGTGGTGGTCACTAGTGGCCTACTTCATAGATTGAAACATTCGAGGGGAGCTACCCTTTATTGGCATTTTCCAATACATATATCAGTTTAAGGTCATCACCCAATAGAACTCGACTAGAATGGTCCACTTAGTGCCCGCATAAACCGTGAGCCCATCATCAAGAACTTAGCTTCCAATCTCCACTTAAACCCCTATAAGTACATTTGGGTAAGGAGAAAGCTTGAAGGTGATTTGGGCTTCCCCACTAAATGGTCCATCCCTAAAGAAAACACCTGTCTCCAACGGCAAGTATTTGATTCTAAAATTACCATGGAGCAATACAAGCAGTTGAAATTGGCTTGTACGTTGAAGCTAGAGAAGCACCTAATAGTTAGGAACATATTTTGATACTCTCAGATGGGAAAAGCACTAATGGCTTTTGGGCAGCTAATTTGATGTTAGGTGTGAATCCTTGAAGAGTACAATCTACCGAAGAAGTGTGGCCTTTGGTTAATAATGACTTAGCCTTGGCGTTGTTAGCCCACCAACTTTTTTTACACCGTCTGTAACATGCATCCTTACTGTTGGTCTTCCTCACTAGGAAGTGATAGAGGTGAGTCATCTAGTAGAGCTATAGTTCCCAGTAGGGCTGACATTGTTGTTGTTGCTATTGCAGGCTTTTCTAATTCCCCTAGTTCTTCTAGTTCTCAATAGAATATGGACGTGAACACTTTAATAGATAGTATACGGGAAGATGAAGAGACGATAACCCCGAGAGTAAGGGCCATCAATAGTGGCTGTAAGAGGCTAAGGGTGGAAGAAAGGTCCCAAAGTGTTAAAGATAATAGTGGGGTTGAGCTAAAACCTCGCGGGCATGGAAAGGGATCAGTGAATCCTCACAAAAAAGTTTCTCCTCCAACTGTACCTACCATACCCAAATCTTCCTCTAAACCTAAAAATATTGTAGATATTCCTGCCCCAATTTTGGCATATTCTCTCATGGGTTCAAGCATTGGCAGTACCCACACTATTCTGCATACCTCTCCTCTCTCCTCTTTCAACTATACTTCTCCTTCTGGCTAGGTGAATACCTTCTTCTCTTGGCAGAATCACCTTTATGTGAGGAAATATCCTTTCTCTCCATCTGTTGTCAAACAAAAGCAAGATGAGGATTTGCCCCAAGGGTTAAAAGAGATTGGCTATCCTTGTTCCACCTTCTTTGGTGCTCATAAGCCTTTGTTGGTGAAATTGGTAGTTCATATCAGATGAGAGCAGCGGAGTGTGGACTTCTCGACTGGGCTCTCTAAGAAGCTTGAATGGGAGGAGAAGATGAATGTCCTTGAGGGACAATGCCTCTCAGATCTGGAGCAGTTGTGGAATGAAACCAACGAGTCCTTGAAGAACTACAAGGCAGATACCAAGGACAAAAATAAATAATATCTACCTAAGTTGAGGTCTAACCTTATGTTGTAAGCCCAAGTCGCCATGGGTTCTTTTGATGTGAGTTAGGTGGACTTCAACTACATGCAAAGACTTACCAATGCAAACCTTATCTTTGACGTTCACAACGCTTCAGACGTGGAATGAGAAGAATTTTGGAAAGAATGGAAAAGTCAAGAATTTTAGCGTTCTTCCTCGTGGCCAGTTCCTTTTACGAGAGTAGGGCTAGGTACCCCCAAGAACCTGAGGTAACTAGCCCTACTCCCGTAGAAGGAATTGGCCACGAGGAAGAAGCCCTAGAGCATACTGCCACTCCTGCACCACTGGTCGAGGAAGGGAATTAGAATTTTTCTTTTAATTGTTATTATTTATCGTAATATAATTTTGTTTTAATAATTTTAATTTTATTTTATGACCTTAATTTTTATTATTTATCATAATATAATTTTCAGTGATTATTGTTTAGACTTGTTATTGTAAAAAGGTAATTTTAGATTTAATTCATCCTCCCTTAAGTACGATCCTCGGAGTACTTCTGTTACCCCCATTGTACAAATACTATATTACAATTTG
>CM025251.1:25442977-25458656 GCA_013677275.1 Gossypium schwendimanii
ATGGGGCCTTGGGGCAACTCCAAAGGCTCCTTGTTCGAGCTAGGTAGGACTTGAGGCGTGGCCGTATCAATGACTTCCCAATCAATCTCTTTCTCGAGTCTTTAGCTTCAAAACCAAAACATCTTTTCTCTTTACTTAGCTTCTCGACTTTATGTGCTCGATCGACCAATATAACAAATTCTTTCGATTCAAGAATTCTAGCTAAAAGCTTAATATCCTCATTTAACCCTTCTTTGAATCTTTTACACATAGCAGTCTCGGTCAGAATACATTTTTGGGCATATTTGCTTTGTCTAACAAATTCCTGCTCATACTCTAACACAGTCATACGGCCCTGTTTGAGCTCAAGAAATTTTTTACGTTTCTGATCCAGAAACCTCTCACTAATATATTTCTTTCGGAACTCAAATTGGAAGAATTCACAGGTTCACTCTCTCAATACAACAAAAATTAATGTGTTCCATCATTGATAAGACGAATCTTTCAATAACAATACCGTTCATTTAACACACTTAGTTATTGAACAAGATAGCTCATCAAAAACCCTGATTGTATTTTCTAACCAAAATTTAGCTCTCTCAAGATCATCTTCTATAGTAGCTCAGAATTCTTCAGCCTCATACTTACATATCTTACCAATAGGTGGCTTACTAACTCGGATTGGTTCCAAACCTTGAGGAAGAATGGGAACCAATTGGGGAGTAGGACGGTATGGAGGTTATTGAGTAGTCGGGTTTGTTCGTACAAACTCGATAAACCATTCGTTCATCATCTTGAAGAAGGCTTCTTTAGCCTCTCCTCCCTGGCCCTCAGATACGGGCCTCGTACTGCTCGATGCTACTCCGTGAGCGGAGGCTTGAGCGTTACTCTCTACTTCATCAGAGTTAGCTTGGTTGGATGTCATTGCTATATGAAAACGTATTTTAACCACTTAGGAGATATCACACTATCACAAGTTATATAATAGCATGTATTGCTAGACTCATACACGCTACATTCAGTTCGAGAATTCACTAAACCGTAGTTATGTAACACTCCAAACCTGAATCCGTCGCATAAATAGGGTTACGGAGCATTATCAGAGTTTACAAATCAATTGGTCAAAAATTTCAAACATTTCATATCATAGCAATAAACATATCAAAAACCAATCAAAATCATTTATATTGTCTCATATACGAGCCCTTGAGGCCCAAAATATGCATTAGAAATAATTCAGGACTACATCGAAAACTCAGAGAATTTTTCAGAAAATATTGAAAATTTTCATCACTGTAGGGCTCACAAGGTCGTGTGGCCAGTTCATGTGGGCATTCGAAAAGGGGACACACGGACGTGTTCCAGCCCATGCCTGTACCCGTGTAACTCACTGACTTGGGCCACACGACCAAGCCACATGCCAGTGTGCCAGGTTATGTACCCTTCAATATAACTCCGCACGCCCGTGTTCTAGGCCATGTGCTAGGCCATGTAACAGCCTGACTTGCAACCCTTTGAAAGATACAGGGGACACCTGGCCGTGTGTCACACACGGTTGAGACACACGCCCGTGTCTCTACTCGTGTGGATGAAAATAGGCCATTTAATAAGTTATTTTCTAACCTAAATTGGCATGTACCTACACACAACATTGCACATACTTACAAGCAATACAGAGGCATTCAAATCAAGCATAAACAAGTCAATTACATATGGTATAAATTCATACAACCAATATGCCATTAGGCACCCCAAAAAAAAATATAAACATGTTCAATCATGCACTCTATTTGTCCAAAACACCCAGTTAAATTATAGGCACATTACCATCAATACATGACACTTGGTTACCTTACGAAAGCATACCAAATGGTACCAAATAACCGCTCAATTACTAGCCTTAACATACATATATGTCTTCTATAGTAAAATACCAATTCACAACAAGTTATAAGACATATATATTATGCACGATCAACTATCATTTCCCCTTGCATCAATCAAACACATTAAGCAATTTATCAACCATACTAAGAATAATATTTTTATGCCCAAAACTAAGTTCATAACATCATCGAGTGCCAAATCACAAGCCAAGCCAAATGGCCATATCGATAACCAAACATATAGGTCAACACAAGCAAAAATACCTATTCATGTCATTATAAACAAAATTAAATATCCAAAAGTACCAAAAGAGATGGTGGATAGTGTGATATATCTCCAACAAGCTTCCAACCTGAACGATCTTCTGATTCACTATAAAACAGAAAAAATAACACAGAGTAAGCTTTTAAGCTTAGTAAGTTCGTATAATATAGAATTTAACTTACCATTTTATCAAGTAATAGGTAAGTAACAAAACTTCTCCCAACACATTTTAGTAAAATGCCTAAGCACATATACACAAACCATATTAGTCATGTATATATATATATATGAACCAATAATCATGGATGAGCTCAATAATTAATAAAGTTCCATATACATGTATCATCCATTTCAATATCTATATATCATATAACATCATGTCTATGTATTTCATGTGTATACCTGTAATAGTTCCTATCGAACTCATATTGTTTCGTAACAGAGCATTGCTCGTTGAACCGTCTAGAATACCATTGGATACTCGGGATAGCTCACACAGAGTGTGCTAGCTGATATAATTGTAATCCATAAATTCATGTACATGTATGCTCATACGAGCTGTGAATCAGTCTACTCATCCCAGCTAAAGATCGGTAGCTCTCACGAGCTATAAATCGGTATTCTCTTACGAGTTATAAATCGATAAGCCTAATGACATGTCATTTGTATGCTACGGATTCCTAAGGTTCAAACGGGACTTGATATTTATCGAACTTCGTTGGATACACAACTATGTAAATTTATAACAATTCACAATTCATAATTAATTCAATATAAAACATATAAACATAGTTTAATCACACAAACTTACCTCGACGTGTATTTGTACATATAGAGGTGATTAATCCGAGACTTTCTCTTTGATCCAATCTAACTCCGTACGAGGCCTAACGGGATCTATACAGATAAATTTAACTCAATTCAACATATAATTCATTCAATTTAATCCAAACCATATTTTTGGAAAAATTACTATTTTGCCCCTATACTTTTAATTTCTTTGCAATTGAATCTCTAGGCTCAAAAAATGTAATTTATCTAATTTTAACCCTACTCAAGCCTATCTGATTATTATACAAACTTATAGTAGCCCACATATTTAATAATTCCAAAAATTATACCATAAATTTATCACATTTTTAATTTAATCCCTAATTGATAATTTCATCAAAAATATATTTACAAAAGTTGTTTATCTGACAACAACCATTCATTTTCTTCCATCAAACTTCAAAACTCATATACATGCATTAATGGTAAAATGCTAATAGTTTAACAGGTTCACAAATTAGTCCCCGGGCTAGCTAGATTAAGTTACAACGATCACGGAATCATAAAAATCATTAAAAACAGGACAAAAATCTTTATCCTATGAGCAAGGTTAGGATTGCCGAATGCTTAACTCAAAAATGACTTCCAAAACCTTAACTTTCAGTTGATGAAGATGAATGATAGATGATAACCTTAATTTGTTTTATTTAATTTATCTTTAATATAATAATTACTTAATTAACCTTATAAAACATCAAAATCTACACAATTGCCAAGCCATCACATTCCACCATCTTCATTAGTTGTCTAATTACCATATAAGGACTTCAAATTTAATGTTCTATAGCTATTTAATACATTTATCTATTAGAACTCAACTTTTGTACTTTACACAGTTTAGTCATTTTTATCAAATTGCGCATGTAAACGATAACATTTGTTGACGAAATTTTAATACAGTATTACTATCATGATGTAAGAAATAAAATAATAATAAAATAAATTTTTTGACTTCAGATTTGTGGTCCTGAAACCACTATTTTGATTTCACTAAAAATGAGCCATTACAGCAAATGTGTACATGTTATGTATATGTTAAATGTTAATGACAATGTTTTTTAAATGATGCTGATCTGCAGTGATAGTGCAAGGATAATCAATAAATGATATGTCTTTGATTTTGGATATTTTGGTCTTGTGATCTTGAAACCATTGCATATAGTTGGCATGCCATAGGATTGTGAGTACTCACATATACGTACAATTATTTTGGGCGTTGAGGCCCATAAACATGTTAGAGGGATAGTGGAATGTGAGCTAAGCTCTATTCAACGGGACATGAGAGGGTAATAAAGAGTGTTAGCTTTATGCTTCAGTTTTGGGACATGTTTGACTCTATCAGTCTATGTGGTGTTTTGGAGATTCGTGTATCCGATGAGTGATGATAGAGCTCACTTTTATGTTTCATAGCTCAAGTGCCAAATTATCTTAAATTATGAAAATTTTTGTATTGTGATATGTGTTATATGACATGTGACCATTATGCAAGTTATCTATAAACATGTTTTTGAGTATTGTGATATATGCATGAACGTTATGTAATTACATGAGTTTTGTTATATATGCTTAAAAGTCAATATGTTTACCATGTAAAAGAACTAGAAGATAATGTACAAGTAAGTATAATATGACACTAGAGTTGGAACTGTTGAGTTTATGATATATGATTGTTTCGTTGATGCTTGATGAATTATTTGCATGGTAGTTGTTCTAGGCATTCACTGAGCTTGTTAAGCTCACCCGATCCCTTCTTAAACCATTGCAAATTAGTAGTGTACCGGTGTGACCGGTGTGATTTTCAAAGGGTGATCCAAGCAAGTCCATTTCTTTGATTTCATAGGTGTTATTGTTATTTGTTTATGTTTTGGGAATAAGGCAATGTTGTAGACTTTTATTGGTATTTACCATGATGTTTTGGATGCTTCCATAGATTATTTGTTCCTAAGTTTATGAGATTTGTTTCATATTACGTTGATTCGACCATTTTTTTATTGCTCATGCTCCAATTTAGTCCTTTTCTGCTTGTTTTTTATTTAAAGCATCCGAATTGTAATCCTAATAGAATTTAAACATAAAATCACCAATTTAACGGAACCAATTCAAGAATTAATTATTTATACAAGTAAAACATGCAAACTAAACATGTTATCACTCACCCTCCTCTATGATAATATTGTGCATACAAAAGGATGGGCTTATTCCTCGAATGTCAACTATGGTCCAATTGATTAGCTTTTTAAATTTTTTTAAGACTTCGATTAGTTGTTCCTCTTAATGTTCTGTTAGTTCTACTAGAACAATAGTAGGCAAAGTAGAACTATTACCCAAATAAACGTACTTCAAATGATAAGGAAGTACCTTAAGTTCAAGTTTGGGTGGTTCCGATAGACAGCTTTGATTGTGCAAATTCCCTAACATTTTGAAAAGCGACTTTGGCATCAAGTTAATGCTCACTCCAAGATCACATAAAGCTTTACCATAGTAAGATTCTCCAATATTACAAGGTATAGTAAAGCTCCCAAGGTCCTTCATTTTCGAAGGTAGTTTTTTCTGTAGAAACGCGCTACACTCCTTCGTTAGTGCTAGTCTCAAACTTACTAAGCCTTTTATTCTTAGGTAGAATATCCTTCATGAACTTTACATAATTGGTTATTTGTTCTAAAGCTTCTACCAATGGTATATTGATGTGAAGCTACTTTAGAACATCTAAAAACTTATTGAATTGCACATCTTGTTTTTGTTGCTTGATTATTTGTAGATAGGGTGGTGTTGGAACTTTGGTTTGGATTGAAAAAATTTTCTAAGGTAATATATCTACATCTGAAGAAGGAGTTAGCGTATTAGAATTCACTAGTTTAGATTTTACCTCTTCAAATTTTTCAGCATCTATTTGTTGATTTTCCTTTTCCTTGGTAGGCTTACCTTAACCTCAACTATCTTGGGCTCCAAAGTTTCACCACTTCATAAAGAAACTACCTTGCAATGTTCCTTACCCAAAGTCCTTGGATTTTTCATGTAACTCAGCAAGGCTCCATATGGTCTATTATGAAGCTCCGTAGCTAACTGACCCATTAGGTTCTTCAAACTTTTTAGTGTTGCTGGTTGACTTTGAATTAAGGCATCATTCTTCGCCATGTAAGCCTTCAACAAATTTTCTGAATTATTAGAGGATCCAACTTTTGATGGTTTCTGAACTTTGTTCATTGAACCCTTGAGGTTGATTGGGTTTACGCTACACGTAAGTGTTGTTCAATCTTTTTCCAATAAAAGTTTGAATGATTTCTCCATGAAGAGATAGAAGATACCTGAGCTGAGCATGAACCAAGGGCATTTACATCATGCACTTCGGCTACTCATCTTCCTGAAGCTATTCAATTCGTCGGCCACCAGTAATTGTCACTAGTTATAAGACTTCGACAAGAAAGCTGATAGCACTAGAAAGAACATAGGTTTTCCTCCTTACTTATTGGTTAAATTGTTCCCATTTAGTTATCCTTAGCATATATTTTAGCATTTTCAGTTTAGTAAATTACATTTTATAACACAGTGAATCCTAGCCTATTTTTCCTTAATTTTGCTATCTTTTTGCATTAATGTCGTTACACGAGTTAATTCCAGATTGCGTCTAGAATTGTCGACGTAACTTATAGTTGTTCGGATAAGAACTAAAAATGTGTGAGCTGTCCAGTCTAGTTAACCTACCTGTATGTACAAGGACAAAATAATTCTGAGGAAAGGACACTTGTACTATTGGAGGAGGACATAAAAGGTTGACATGAGAAGAAAAAAAAAGAGAAGACGTTTTTTTTACCATCATCTTCTTCATCCTACCTTGAAGCTTGTGACTATGGAAACTTAAGCCTCTCACGGATGAGCCAACATGAAAAATAATGTAGATTAGCTTTTGACGAGAAGACCTAAGTGTGAGACAAAAAGGAATAGAGAGATTCAGTCAATTTGTCTAAAAATAGTATTCTCCACTTAATTCTTTCTTATTTCTTTCTAAATGTTGGTGATTACTCTTTATTTTTTTTTGTATAGAAGTACACATGAATTCTTGGTTAAATTTTATCTTATTCAATCTTTCTTTTATTGTTTAATCTTACGGTTTGAATGTTTCTTAACACGGAAGTGTTATTGCAGTGACTGACACTGGAAAGTGCAGTGATAGTTCGAGCTAACAAGCATTACAATGGAAGTTGGGTGAGGATTAGTGGAATTTAGTCCACTTGTTCTTAATAGTGTCATATTGCCATCATCGGAAGGTGGGTTTAATATGCTTTGGTAAGTCTTAGATTAAATAGAAGAGTGACCATTGATAAGATATACATTGAAATTTATTGCCTCGAAAATCACCTATCCTTTTATACTTTGTGAGCACTTAGAATTCTACTGAAGATTCATGTTGGGGATCTCAGTTTATCATTATCATATTTATTTTTATTGTTTTGAAGTTGTTGCTCCAACAAGTATCCTCAAAATTTATCTTGTTTCTATCTAGTTATTGCACCGATATTGATAGACAAAAGACAGACTCACATCTGTCTACTATACTTATATAATATTTAGTATTCACTAACTGGTTTTTCTTTGTTGCTATTTCTTGAACTTCATTTTAGGTGTTTTATGACCCGAAGAAAGTCAAATTTTCTTGCTAATTTTGATCGATAAATTGAAAGGACTGTTCAGAGTAGAATTCAAGAACAAAGAAATATGGCTCTACCAGTGGACAATGCAGCCATACCCATGATGCAACAACAAAATGTTAATAATCCATTGTTGCCACAAGATGCTTACATATAAAATAGGAGTATATGAGATTTTGTAGTACCTGTCTTGGATGATTTATAACCGGGAGTTGTTAGGCCAACAATTCAAGCTGGTAATTTTGAACTCAAGCTAGTACTATTTCAAATGTTGAATTCTAATGGACAATATGCTGGACTACCGCATGAAGATGCGAGAGAACATCTTAAATCCTTTTTATTAATCTGTGCTTCCTTTAGTCAAGAAGGCGTTCCTGATGATGCCTTGAAGATGCAATTATTTCCTTATTCCTTATAAGGAAGAGCCCATACTTGGTTTTTACGGGTACCTGCCTAATTAATTACTTCTTGGAATGCACTAGCGACACAGTTTGTTTTGTGATTTAACCCACCAACAATGAATACTTGTCTTCAAAATGATATTACTTCTTATCATCAACTGGATAATAAAAATCTTCACGCCACATGGGAACGTTATAAATCTTTACTTCAACACTGTCCCATGTATGGCATTCAACCAGAAACACAAATTGAGATTTTTTATAATGGGTTGAATTCATATACAAGGAATCTTGTCGACGCATTAGCCATTGGACCTCTACTGGATTGTACTTATAATGATACTGTGAGAATTCTTAAGAGAATTGCTCAGAATGATTATCAATAACCTATTTCTAGAGCTGCACAAGCAAAAACTACTCCAGGAGTTATTGAATTGGATGCAATAACTACACTAAGTGCTCAAGATTCTTCTCTCACAAACATGATTAAAAATATGCAAGGGACTAGTGGCATTGCACCTATACAAGTTGCTCAGCAAATTGATGTTCCTACTTCTTGTTGTGAGATTTGTAGTGACAACCATAGCTATGAAGATTGCCCACAACATGCAGAGAATGACTGCTCCATTAGTAACATCAGCAACATTTCTTATGGTAATTCTGACAACAACTCTGTACGTAACTAATAGTTTTAGGGAACTCAGAATGCTGGACAAAATGCTATGACATTCAGATATGGGAATACATCTACTCAGGGCAATTATAATCCAAGACAAGGGAATTACAATCAACAACAGTAGAACTACAATAAGCACACTCAGATGCATTCACAACAAGCTAGACACGTCTATACCAAAATTTAATGTAGCTACAACACTCTTAAATACCGAATCAACATGTTCAAGGACATCGACAGTAACCGTTCACTCAAGCTTCTACTTCTGACCCATTAGCAACTTTTGAGGCATTAAAGCAGGAGCATATTACTTGCACAAAAGCTATCGTACAAGGGAATTCATCTTCCATTTGAGCATTGGAGGTACAATTAGGATAACTTACTTTAAATTTGAATACACGACCAGCAGGCTCATTACCTAGTGACACGAAAAATCCCACTCCAAGGAGGAAAAAACATTGTAAGGCTATCACTCTTAGGAGTGGTAAACAAACTAGCGAACCCTTTATAGAATCTACTATAGCACCTCAAGATATGGATATAGTTATCACTGGTGAGAAGGTTGAATCTGAAGAGTTTGTTGATGCATCAGACAAAGAAGTTCTATAAATTGTCACTTACATGCGTAATGTTCGACCTTCAAAAATGCCAACGCAATCAAAGGGGTAGGCGCAAGCAGATGTATCTCTACCTTTACCTTTCCCATAAAGATTCAGGAAGAGTGAACATGAAAAGTAGAATCAACAGTTCTTGGACACAATGAAGTAACTACAGATCAACATTCCATTAGTAGACGCTCTGATACAAATTTTGAGTGACATTATAGCTAGCATTAACCTAATGCCACCATCTACTTTCAGAAAGTTGAGAATTGGTCACATGAAATCTACTAGAGTGGCATTACAACTAGCCGATCGATCCTTGGCTCAACCTAAAGGGCAAATCAATGATGTCTTAGTTCGTGTGGAGAAATTCATTTTTCTAGCTGATTTTATCATACTTGACAGCGAGGTAGACAAGAAGGTTCCAATAATCTTGGGACGACCATTTTTATCCACCAGCTGAACTATTATTAATGTTTACAAAGGTGAACTACCCATGAGAATTAATGATGAGCAAGTCACCTTCAGTGTTTTTGAATCTATTCAATGCAAGGACAAAGAAGAATGTCATATTGTTAATGTGCTAGATGATCTAATTAAGGAAGAATTCAATGACCAAAGTACAGTACTTTCTGAAGAGTTTGCAGTGACATCTAATGCCTAGTATTTAGAAAATTGTGATAGCCTGGTTGAAGCTAATAATCTTGAACTCAAGTATGGATGACAGATTGAATACGTAGACCTAGCCAACAAAACAACCCTAATTTTCAAACCATCCATTAAATAAGCTCCTACTCTGGAATTGAAACCACTACCTCCTCATCTTAAATATGTCTTTATAGGTGATCATAATACTCTCCTAGTTATGTCTCCGCAACACTGGATGCAACTCAAGAAGAGAAATTGGTCCATATTCTCAAGCAACATAAATGAGCTATTGCTTGGAGTATTTTCAATATTCAAGGTATTAGTCTTTCTTTTTGCATGCACAAGATCAAGTTGGAAGATGAAGGCAAGCAATCAATTGAACAACAAAGAAGATTAAATGAGAAGATGAAGGAAGTTGTCAATAAGGAAATAATAAAATGGTTTGATGCTAAAATTATTTACCCAATTTCTGATAGCAATTGGGTAATTCTAGTGTAATACATACCCAAAAAGAGTGGCATCACTGTGGTTGGCAACGATAAGGATAAACTAATTCTTACAAGCATGCCCACGGGATGGCGAGTTTGTATAGATTATCGTAAATTGAATGCGGCCACAAAGAAGGACCGCTTTCCACCTCCTTTCATTGACCAAATGTTGGATCGGCTTGCTGGAAAGGCCTATTATTGATTTTTAGAAGGTTGTTCTGGGTACAATCAAATTGCTATTGCACCGGAGGATCAGGAGAAAACAACCTTCACCTGCCCCTTTGGTACTTTCACTTTTTGCCGTATGCCTTTCAGTTTTTACAACGCACCAACCACATATCAAAGGTGCATGATGGTAATATTCTCAAATATGATCGAAGACTCTTTAGAGGTTTTTATGGATGATTTCTTTGTTTATGGGAATGATTTTGATTATTGCACTGATAATTTTATAAAGTATTGAAACGATGTAAGGACACATATCTTGTCCTGAATTGGGAAAAATGTCATTTCATGGCAACTGAAGGCATTGTGTTAGGCCATCACATCTTTAGTCAGGGAATTCAAGTAGACAAAGCTAAGGTGGAAATCATTGAGAAATTACCTCCACCAACAAACGTGAAAGGTATTCACAGTTTTCTTAGACATGCAGGGTTTTACTAAAGGTTTATGAGAGATTTTTCAAAAATTGCAAATCCCTTATGCTCATTGCTGGAACAAAATTGAAAATTCTTCATTGACAATGCATGTTTAGATGCCTTTATTCAGTTAAAAATGTAGCTAGTGAATGCACCCATTGTCGTTGCACCAGATTGGTCTCAACCTTTTGAAGTTATGTACGATGCAAGTGACTTTGTTATGCATACAATTCTAGGACAACAAAAGGGGAAAATATTTCACGCCATCTATTATTCTAGGAAAACTCTTACAGAGGCTCAATTCAATTATAACACCACAAAGAAAGAATTACTGGTAGTAGTTTTTTCTTTCGACAATTTTCATTCCTATCTTGTCGACGCAAAGGTTACTGTATTCACTGATCACTCGGCGTTAAGATATCTCTTTGCAAAAATGGATGCCAAACCAAGACTGATACATTGGATATTACTATTGCAAGAATTTGACACTGAGATAAAAAACCGTAAGGGTTCAAAGAATCAAGTTGCAGACCATCTGTTTCAATTGGAAGTTGGCAACGAAGGTGGAAACATACTTCAAATTGTCGACGCATTACTAGATGAGAAGTTATTTACCATAGATGCAACTCCTTAGTATTCAGATTTTGTTAATTATCTAGTATGTGGAAAATTCGCATTGGGTGTCACAAGCCATAAAAAAGGATTTCTTCATGACGTAGTGAAGTATCATTGGAACGAGTCGTATTTATTCAAGGTATGCAATGACAATATCATTCAACGTTGTGTTCCAGAAGTGGAGATGCTTTTAATCCTAAAGCATTGTCATGATACTCTTTATGGAGGTCATTTCGGTGGTATGAGAACTACTGCTAAAGTTCTCCAATCAGGATTCTACTGGTTGTCATTATTCAAAGACGCCCACAATTTTGTGAATCAATACGATAGGTGTGAGCACACCAGTTATATATCCCGACGTAATGAATATTATAGTAGCCAATTATAGAGGTTGAGTTATTCGATGTTTGGGGTATAGATTTTATGGGACCGTTTCCAAGTTCATTTGGAAATCTTTATATATTAGTAGCTATTGACTACGTCTCGAAATGGGTTGAAGTTGTTGCATTCCCAAATAATGATGCAAAGACAATGCTAATTTTTTTTCACAATCATATAATCATCTACTTCAGCATACCAAAGGCATTGATTAGTGATCAGGGTTCACACTTTCATTGCAACCAAGTGGCAACTACACTGAAGAGATATGGAGTTAATCATAGAATGACTACTACTTATCATCCACAAACCAATGGATAAGTCAAAGTATCGAATCGACAAATTAAGAACATTCTTGAGAAGGTTGTGAACCTTTTGAGGAGATATTGGTCTTCCCAATTGGATGACAATTTATGGGCATTGCAGGCAGCATACCAAACTCCATTAGAGATGTTGTCGTATCAATTGGTTTTTAGGAAAGCATGTCACTTGCCAGTTGAACTGGAACACAAAGTAATATGGGCAATTAAGCAAGTGAACATGGACTATGAAGCGACTAGAAAGAAAAGGCTGTTGGATATCACTGAATTAGAGGAGATTAGGAGAAATGCCTATGAAAATACTGTGATTTATAAAGAAAATACCAAATGATGGCATGACAAGATTATTTTATAGCGACAATTTATCACAGGTCAACAGGTTTTATTATACAATTCTCAACTTAAATTGCACCCAGGTAAATTGGGTTCATGTTTGTTTGGACCTTTTGAAGTTGTCAACATATTTCCTCATGGTGCAGTCACAATTCGAGATTAACGTGATGGACACTAGTTCAAAGTAAATGGACAAAGGCTGAAACACTATTTTTGTAACAGTGATCACAAGTAGGTAGAGACCATTAAATTGGTTGAAAAGTTTTAATTTTTAATTATTACTTCATGATTTTAGTTTATTTTATTTATGTTATGTTAAAGTTTGTTTTCCTTCCTTTTTTCACAATAATTAGGTACCATTGTCGACGCATTGAAATTTTATTGTCAACGTATTCCGTAGTTCTGTACTACCATTTATAACTCATCAGAATTCAGGGAAATTCAGATTCTATCGTTGGATCAAAAATCACTCAACCATTTGATCCCTCTAAGTGGGCACAATTTCTAATGGACACAACTATTCTCGCTAGCTTTATATCTCTCCACAAAACAACACGTCTCTCTATCTTCCTCTTTCACTCACTATAAATCCTCCTCCACTGTACCAACTGTAATGCATTCAAGCAACCATTTTTATTTCTTTTCTCTTCTCAAGATCATATGTTTTCAAATTTAAACAAATTTCCCTCAACAAAAGATGGCAAAAACAAGAGGCTCGGTCAAGAAAGCCACCAAATCTGCTAAAGAACATGCATCCTCTACTATCGTAGTTCGTAAATCAGAATCCCCCAGGCCAGTGTAGAAAAAGGAGCCAGTAATCTTTTTGAATAAAGTGACAAAGGAATAATTTTAAGACAACATGTTGAAGCAAAACTTACACCCCAAACAGGGTATTTTTCTTTCGTAACAACAAGACTTGGGTAAGCAAGTCTACAAAATCATCTCAAAGTTGAAATGGGAAACTTTTAGCACCCATCCTGGAAGGTATTCTCCTTCACTGGTACGTGAGTTTTATTCTAACCTTTATGATCATGAGTTAGAGTTCATTTTTGTTTGAAAAGGCTTAATACCATTGGACGCTAAAAAAATCAACAAGTTGTACAACACCAAGATGGATGTAGACGAACACTCCAAGTTCATTAAGGATATCACAAATGAAAAACGAGACATGTTCGTAAAAGACTTGTGTGTCAAAGGAGCATTGTGGACAAGATCCCATCGAAAGAATTATATGATACACCGTCGCTTCCTGAAGCTGCAAAGTGAAATCTAGCTTCATTTTGTCAACTGCAGGCTAAAAGCCCTCTACTCAAAGTACCACAATCACCCTCGATAGAATGTGTATAATACATTCCATCGTCAAGGGCAGAAAGATTGATGTCGGTGCAATACTCCACCAGGAAATTACTAACTGCGCCGCAAGGCAAACTGGAATCTTGGTTTTCCCATCATTGGTGATGTTATTGTGCCAACAAAGAGGAATTTTGCCCCATGATGGTGAGAAAGTCCTAGAAAATAAGGGCCCAGTCAATGAAACCTCTATAGAAAGAATGACTTGTGGCAAAGATACACCGATACTGAAGGAGGCAGAAACAAGCAAGACGAAGAATGGCAAAACCAACGCTGACAGTAAAGGAACAAACTTTAATACAGAGACATCATTATGTCGCAAAATGAAAGATGTCAAAAAATGGTAAATTCCATCAACAATAGGTAGATCAGGTTTGTCGCTACAATAGAGGATATGGATAAATCCCAAAATTTGTTTTATGCTTATACCAAAGCCTGGAACAGATCTATTGTAGCCACATTAAGCCAATTGAGCCCATCCCTACTACCGGAATTCCTAGAGTTTCCACCAATCATTTGAAATTATGAACTTTCATCTATGAATGATGACTTAGAAGACCGATATAGATCGATGACATCCCCTCCCATTGTGTAGGTACAAAGAAGAGGAGTCCATGGACATTGAAGAATGCTTGGGAAAGACTAATAGCTTGTTCAAGGATGGTATTTTTATTTATCAAGAGGACACTATTGTTGAGGAAGTTGCTGCTACAGAAGAGGAAGTTGTTGCTAAAGAAGAAAAAGTTACTGAAGATGAAAAAGAAAAAGAAAAGGAAGATTCTATTGTGAACATTATCACTGCACCTAAGTCTGTGGGTGCAAATATTGATAATTTGGAGTAAGATTGAGCGAGACTAGTGAAAGTTTCTGAGGTAACTAGTGAGGAGCAATGCAATTCATTAGAAATAGTGGTCTACACTAGACCACTCCAGGTGGCCTCTCCTAAATAAGAAGCAGCCGATGATGCAGGGGCAGAGTAAAAAATTGAGGAGAAATCTAAGGACCATGCGAAGCCCAAAGGAAAGAAGAGAAACTGCTCCAAAGATAAAAAAACGAAAGAAGGAAGAGAAGAAAAGGAGGAGGAAGAAACATTGTGCAGACACATTGATGGCTGAAGATAACTGAGTTAGTTTATTTTAGGCTTTCGTTGCAGTATTCTTGCATTACATGTAACTGTAAGATTTATTTTGATAAGTACACATTTTCATTGCATTTTTATTTTCATTACATTTTCATGTTAGTGCATTGGGGACAATGCAAACTTTAAGTTTGGGGGAATGCACATGGGGCTTGGAAATGCACCCACATTTCATTTTTTTGGTCATGAAGCATGCAAGGTTTAATTATAGTTCATGAAAATTGTTCAAAAATTTTTCTTACATTCGATGCTTAATTCTTGAATCATGTGAATAATCAATGAATGAGTTGGATAAATTTGACAAAAAGTTGTAGCTTCAATTCTTTGATGAATTGATTAGGTTGCATTAGTAATGGATGACTGCTATCATTCCTTAAATCTTGAATGAATCTACTTCTTACAGCTGCTTATATATGTAGTTATAAATTAGAGACACTCCAAAGTGGGTGTAGTATGGAATGTTAAAGAGGGAACACTCCAATACA
>CM025251.1:25469344-25481760 GCA_013677275.1 Gossypium schwendimanii
TGGTTAATGCTAGGTGAAGTCTCTAAAATACTAAAGGCACCTTTTATAGTCGACAAAGAGATAATTAAACGTAGGTTTTCAGTTATGAACGTTCTCTAATTGGATCAAAAAAATTACCTAAGATAGGAAGTCGCTTCGTAAGTGATTCTTCAGCCTTGTTGCCGAATTAGTCTACTAGTATAATTTAAGGTCGCAAATGACTTGTGCTTGGAGGATTAAGGGGTCAATAATTTCTCTCTATTTGATTAATAATTTCAAGCATTCTTAATTAGAATTACTTTTGTTCATTACTTTAGTTTTTTTAGCAACATTGAAACGAGAACTCCCCCTTTTTTTCTTGCATGCGTGTGTTTGGTTTACATTAGTTTAATTTCAATTCTCCTCAAATAGCTTTAACACGAGCTTCTTCATGGGATGATTCCCTATTTACCCTATATTACTAGTTAATATTGGTGAATTAGCAGATTTAATTCGGTTGAAGTAACGACATCTACCACCGTTGTGTTGTGATTTGGGGCATTGAGGCCCGAGATAGTTTGGAGGGATAAGAGAATGTGAGCTTGGCTCCATTCATTGGGATATGATGGTGTGTTGAACAGTGTCAGCTTGATGTTACAATTATGGGATATGTTAGACTCTTCGAGTCATTAGTGTGTTAGACATCCGTGTATCTAATGTGTGGTGATAGAGCCCACTTTTACGTTTCATAGTCTCGAGTTGCCAAATTATCATAAAATGAATTGTATATGAAATATGTTGTATGTATATGCTTGTGATTATGTAAGTTAGACTAATGGGATAAATAAAGTGTGAAATTGTTAGCTCGACATTGTAATTAAATATGGTTGTGGTTGTGTTTTAGTTACTTTGTTTAACATATGATATTGTGTATATTTGCAGTAGTTTCAACCATTCACTGAGCTTACTGGGCTTGTTTAAGCTCACACACTTGTTTCCTAACTATTGCAGATAATTAGTGTTTTGGTCTGAGTGGTGCAGCAAAGGAAGTGATCCAAGTTAGGCAATACTAATTTTAGTAGGTGACTTTATTATTCTTTTGATCTTTTGGAATAAAGGCAATGGTTAGAATTTTGACTGGTTATTATTATGTTTTTGTTAGTTTATTATGATATTGAAACTTTAGAATTTTTGGTCGTATACTATTTCTATCTTTAATTGTTTTATCATGGTTTGGATCAATGAGGTATAAATGTCACGTTGGATTATGTTTTGGGTAAATTTGAAGTTTAATGTTGTGATGAATATTGCATGTTGGAAAAGAAATATGTGAAGCATAAAATATACTCCGTTCTACTATGTTTTTGTCATTTTTTATAAAGGTATTAATAATCGAAGCATAAGTATTGATACCTCAGTATTAGAACGAATGCACAAGAAAATAATAGCTCAATTTGGTATTGGTACCCTTTCACGAGTTTCAATACTCGAGGTAAAAAACTTGATACCTTTGTTTGAGTATCTATAAAATGTCTGGAATTGAAATTTTTCAGAATTTTAAGTTGGTATCATTTTTCTTATTAGTATCGATAGTTTCTTTAAAAAATATCGATACCTACATTTATGTCTCGATACCTACGTGGTTTTCTTTGGAAATTTACTAAATGGTCACTAAGCATGTTTTTAAATTGTATCTAATGTCGATTAATGTTGGTTAAGATGTGAACACCTTTGTAATTGGTTAAGTTATTGACAATTGCCCTTGCTTAAATGTTATGTTGTTCATGTTGATGCGGCATCTTGTAACTCAGGTCCGATGACCGGACCAGGTGAGGGGTGTTACATTTGGTGCTATCAAAGAATATGTTTTCTAACACTTAGATTCTAAGTTATCGATGTACAGACTAGGGTTACATAACCCATGTATCCAGAAATCTAAGTGACTAAATTTTCTTCATGCTTGAACTATTGGATTTGGATACCTTTGTTTGAAATTGTATGAATTTTCTTGTAATTGGGGTAGGATTAGGAACGCATTGCCTTTACTTAGATTTTTTCTTTTAGGAGCATGTCGTGGTTCATTTCCCTGCCACTCACACCTTTAGTTAGTTTGTGTGTGTTAGATTAGATACAAAATGCCTCGTAGACATGTTAATGAAAATGTGAATGCTCAAAAGGATGGTACATCCTCTGCACCTCCTG
Organism: Gossypium schwendimanii; assembly: GCA_013677275.1. Classification (NCBI taxonomy): domain Eukaryota; kingdom Viridiplantae; phylum Streptophyta; class Magnoliopsida; order Malvales; family Malvaceae; genus Gossypium; species Gossypium schwendimanii. The sequence continues at coordinate 25,471,505 of CM025251.1, forward strand.
TGCCACCGAGTAGAATGAATATACATTATGAATGTGTTAGCCCTTTCATGGAAGCCATGATTGGGGTGTTTCATAGGATTGGTGGTGCCAACCCTACTCCTACACCTACAAACCCTACACCTGTCAATCGGGGATTGCCATTTGAACGTCTGCGAGCATTGGGTTGTAAAGAGCAAAGCTAAAGTTAAAGGAGCTAATTTGATTGTAGTGGAGTACTGGCTTGATTATGTTGAAAGGATCATCAAGTATATCTCCTGTACTGACGAGGAGAAATTGGGTTGTATCATGTACCTACTCGACTATTAAGCTCATCATTGGTGGAATACGATGAAGAGAGGTTCTACAGTACATCGGTTGACTTGGAATTATTTATGAGAAGTATTTAAATGGAAGTTTATGGGTAAGCAGTACATGGAAGCCCATAAACTAGAATTTCTAGACTTGTTGCAAGGTAGGTTGTCTATGGTTGATTATGAGTCAAAATTTGTGCGACTTGGTCAATACGCTCCTGAGATGGTTCTTACTGAGAGGGATCAATACAAGAGGTTCCATTTTGGGTTTAATAGTGAGATTGAAGTTTACTTAGTAGCTTAGAATACAGAGTTGTTTGATGAGATGGTTAAGAAAGCCAAAGTTGTTGAAGAGAATTGGGTTAAACCATCGTGCTCTTGGTAACTGAATCGAGAAAGAGAACTTTTAATATTTCTGGTGCGTCTGGATAATTTCTTAATAAAGGACATGATACTTAGAGCTCTAGTTGAGGTGTTAGATATGGTTTTCAATCAAGTTAATCTAAGCAGCAAGGTAACATCGGTGTTAGTACTAGTGGATTGTTGAGTGGTTCTGGATGGCTGTTTTGTGTGCATTGTGAGCGTAGGTATCCTGAAAAGTGCTGAAAAATGGCAAGTGGATGTTTCAAGTGTGGCTCTAAGGAACACATGTTAAAGGACTGCCTGAATAGGGTTGAGGTTTCACAGACTCAGAGTTTTGCACCTACATCTACTCTAGCTAGAGGCTGTGGCCAAGGTACAGGAGGTAATAGGAGACCGATTGGGCAGCGATTTTTTGCTCATATTATTGCTACTCAGGTTGAGACAAGATGTCTAGGTGGGGTTTATGCCATTAGAGAGTCGTAAGCTTAAGATTCAACAAAAGTTATCGCAAGTACTTTCACTTTGTAGTATATTCCATTATTCTCTTCAGTTGATTATGGCTCTACACATTTGTATATTTTGAGTTAATTGGCTTGTAAGTTAAGGGTTCCTATAGAAATTATTAGTGTGGTTATGACTATTATTAGTTCCTTCAGTGAAGGTGTTGTGGTGAATCTAGAATATCATTGGTGTTCCTTATGATACAAGGGAAAGTCTTTTCTATTAACTTTATGGAATTGTATTTCTACGATTTTGATGTAATTCTTGGTATGGACTGGTTAATTAAGCATAAGGCCAAGGTAGATTTCGAAATGAAGCAGATTACTCTGTGAAATAGTGATGGGATGGAGATTATGGTTGTTGGGGAGAGACCTGAATTTTTGTCTAATATGGTTTTAGTTGTCAAAGCTAAGAAGATTATGGGTAAAGGTTGTGAAGCCTATCTAGCTTATGTGAAGAACTCAGTTAACAAGGAATTAAGAGTTCAGTATATTCGTACCGTTAAGTATTCTCCTGATGTGTTTTCGTAAGAATCACCTGGTTTGTTGCTAGATCGTGAAGTAGAATCTGGTATTGAGCTTTTTCCTGGTAATGCACTGGTGTCTATTACGCCCTATTGCATGGCAGCAAAAGAGCTTAAGGAATTAAAGATTCAGTTGCAAGAGTTGGTTGACCGAGGTTTCATTTGACCGAGTGTATCTTCGTAGGGTGCACCAGTTTTGTTTGTAAAGAAAAAGGATGGTAGTTGCGATAATGCATTGACTATAGAAAATTGAATAAGTTGACCATCAAGAATAAGTATCCTTTACCTCAAATCAATGACTTGTTTGATTAGTTTAGAGGAGTGAATATGTTTTCGAAGATAGACTTAAGATTAAGGTATTATCTATTAAAGGTGAAAGAGTCTGACATCATGAAAATCGCTTTTGAGACTTGGTGTGGGCATTATGTGTTTTCGATCATGCCTATTGGTTTAACTAATGCCCCTATTGAGTTCATGGACTTGATGAACCGTGTTTTACATTTGTGCTTGGATCAGCTTGTGGTTGTCTTCACACACGACATTTGGGTGTATTCTCGTTCAAAGGAGGATTAGAATACAAATTTGAGGATTGTTTTGCAGATTTTATGGGAAAAAAATTGTATGTAAAGTTGAGTAAATGTGAATTTTGGCTAAAAAAGGAAACGTTCTTAAGCCATGTTGTGTCAGTAGACGAAGTCCGTGTGAATCTAAAGAAAATTGAAGTAATCTTGGAGTGGAAACCGCCAAAGAGTGTTACTAGGTTTAAAGGTTCTTGTATTTGGCTGGCTATTATTGTAGGTTCGTCGAAGGGATTTCCCTTATTGTTTCACCCTTAATGAAACTACTTTAGAAAAATGTGGTGTTTGACTTGTAACAGCCCGTTTTTAATGAAAATAGAATAATAGTTTCAAGACCACAAATTTGATGAGTAAATTATTATTTTATTATCATTTTAATGTCACGGTATGTTAGTAGAGTCGTATAAAAATTCTATTAAGAAATTTTGACGTTTGCATGCTTAATTAAGTGAAAAGGACTAAATCGTAAAAAGTGCAAAACTAGAATTCTAGTAGTTAAAGGTATTAATTAGCTATGAATTTAAATGTATGGGAATTTATATTGTAATTAGACCATTAGTATTATTATTGGACAAAGATGGACACACTATTAAGTGATTTAAAGGTTAAAAAACAAGGTTAATTTAGTAAATTAATAATTATGTCAAGTAAAATAACATAAACTAAAACTATCATCTTCTATAGCTATTTTTTCCACCGAAAATAAGAAAGAAAACTCCATTGAAGGAGCTTGTACATTCGGTTAGCATTTTCCATTGCATGTAAAGTGTTATTTTGTCCCGTTTTTAATGATTTTTATGTTTCCAGGATCGTTGTAGCTTAACCGTGCTAGCCCAAGGATTAATTTGCAAAACTATTAAAGAGTTAGGGTTTTTCATGAATGCTCTTGCATGATTTTTTATGTTTGATGGAAGATTATGAGTTCTTGTAATTAAATAAACAAGTTTTGTAAAGGTATTTTTGATGAAATTGTCATTTAGGGACTTATTTGTAAACATGATAAATGTTTATGTTAAATTTCTTGAAATGGTGATTTGTATGAGTTGGTAGGTGTCCCTAGTGATTTTGGCTAGCATGAATTAGGGATGAAAATGCTTAAATTTTAATTTACGAGCTTAAGGACTATATTGTGAAAAAGTTAAAATGTTAGGGGCAAAATTATAATTTTAAAAAAATGAATTATGAACTTAATTGAGTAGTGGAAATATTAAATGAATTGAATTTATCTATTTAGATCAAGATAAACCTCTACGGATTTAGATCGGGGTAAAGTGAAAGCCTCGAATTGATTGACTACATTTTTACGCTTCGTTTGTTGAGGTAAGTTCGTATGATTAAATAACGTGTTAATGTTATATTGATCTATATATTCATGTATTATTTTCTATGAATTAAATGGTGGAAATCTAACGATGTTAAGATGATTATCGAGTCCCGTTTGAACCTTAGGAATACGTAGGATACAAATGACATGTCATTAGGGTTTCCATGTTTCGGGTGCTGGTCTTGAATGTCCTACCGATGGCTGAGGTCCTGCATTTGTTGCGTATACTCTATAGCTTTTGTGAGCAACATTGTATAGCTTACATTCTAACCTACAACTTGTATGAGCAGACCCATTTCACAGCTCGTTTGAGCAACTATGTAAAGGAAAAGGAAAGGTTATGATTTTATTTTGCACACTTTGTCTGAGCTTTTCCGCGTATCTGATGTTATTTTAAATGGTTCAACAGGCATGAAAAGGAAAGGAAAGGAAAGGCAAGTGACCAAATGAACTATGTCATGAATCTATGAAAAGGATTGAAATGGAAGTGTTCAATGAAAGTATACCTATGTTCATGAAAATGATGATTTCAAATGAGGTTTTATATGTATAATGACTTACCTTATGATAATTCAAATGAATTATGAGTTGATGCACTAAAATGTGTTGTTGATGATGCTTAGGCTTGTGCCAATCTTATGGTTGGATTGTATCATGCTAATTTTAATGTTATGCATTGAAATGGTAAGTTATGTTCATGATTTATGAACTTACTAAGCATTATATGCTTACGTAGTTTTCTTTCCTATGTTTTATAGATAATCAGAAGCTCGATCGGGTTGGAAGTTCGTCGAAAATCTATCACATTATCCAGCGATTATATCGATAGTTATTAATGTTTTTGCCAAGGTTATAATGGCATGTATAGGTGGAATTGTGTTTGAATTAGATGATAAGTTTGGCATGTATATGTTATTTTGGTTGATGTATTTTTGGTACTTTTGATGCCTTGTTGGTATGTGTTAAATTGACTAAGATTTGATGCATTCTTGAGTGACAAAATGGTATGTTTATAAGGAAGTTCTAATGATCATGACTATGGTATGTTTGGAAGTGGTATTGATTTACATAAGTATGCTTGAGATATGGTAAATGTACATATTTAGGTATGTTTGGTTGATCGTAATTGAGGTGCCTTGTACGGAATATTGGTTGTATGTTAATGGTCTATTGAATTGGTCATTTTATGCATGTTTTGGTAAGGTTTTGGTGCTTTGAATTTGAACACAAATGGTGCTTAGTTACAAGTTTGAAATGGTGATAGAAATGGCTTGATTTTGACCAATTTCATGTCGACACGGGCGTGTGAGTCAACCATGTGTGACACACGGCCATGCAACACGGCTGTGTATCCCCTATAGGTTTTAAGGTTTGCAAGTCAGGTCGTTACATGACCTAGCAAACCTCCTGGAACACGAGCATGTGAGGCCATTTCGAGAGTTACACAGCATGAGACAAAGGCGTGTGTCTCAGCTGTGTGAGTCACGCGGCCGTGTGACCTCTGCAATTCAAATTTTCTAACTATTTCCTGAACTTTCTGAATGATTCCATTTTAGTCTCGAATTGTTTCTAAAGTGTTTTTATGGCCTTGAAGGCTCGATTAAGGAATGATATGCATGTTGATGATCAATTTATGCCATGTTTATGTTGAGGTACTAAATGTATGTTGTAAATTTATGGTTTTTACGGTAATGCTCTGTAACCCTATTCTAGAAATGGATAAGGGTTAAGGGTGTTACATGATTAGACTGATGAAAGACATAAAAGTTTTGAACAACTCAAGGCAATGTTGATTGAGGGACCTATGTTGATTCAACTGAAACCCGAAAAATATTTTGTTGTTTATAGTGATGATTCATACTTGGGACTTGATTGTGTGTTGATGCAAGAAGGCAAGGTTGCGGTTTATACCTCGAGACAGTTGAAGACGCAAGAGCGTAATTATCTGAGCCACAACTTGGAATTAGCTATTTGTGTTGTGCTCAAGATTTTGCACGATCATCTGTACAGAGAGAGATGTATTATCGATATAGATCATAAAAGCCTTAAGTTCCTCCTCACTCAGAAGTAGTTGAATTTAAGGCAAAGGTCGTCGATTGAACTTTTGAAGGTTTATGGATGTGTGATAGAATATCACCCTAACAAGGTGAATGTAGTTGCAGACGCTTTGAATAGGAAGTTGATGATGGAATTATGATCCATGTTTCCGCATTTGAGTGTAACCGAAAATGGTCGGTTGTTGGCTGAACTTCAAGTGAAACCAACTTTGACTCAGCATGTTAAGGAGAATCAGTCATTAGATGAGGAATTGGTAAAGAAGATTAGATAGGTTGAACAAGGCGTTAAAGGAGATTTTGATGTCAACGCAAATGGTGTATTAAATTTCTGAGGAAGACTTTGTGTGTCGTATGATATTAATTTGAGGCAAATGATTCTTACCGAGGCACATAGTAGCATTTACACTATGCACCCTTGGTAGTGGTAAGACGTACCATGACCTCTGAGAGGTCTATTGGTGGCCTGGGTTGAAATGTGATGTTATAGATTTTGTGACTCGATAAAAATTATCAGGTACCTTGTACTGGTGTTGAATACCTTACCAATGGTTGAGATCCTGCATGTGTTGCGGATTCTCCACAGCTCATGTGAGCAACATCGAGTAAAGGTTAATGTCCCAATTTACAACTCGTGGGAGTAACTATATTTCATAGCTTGTGTGAACAATTTTATTTCGAGTATCCAAGGTTAATTTACTATAGTTCCCCGGGTGAAAATAAGTTACAAAATAGAATCGGATGAAAAGTTCATATGTATAAATATGGTATTCATGATTTAAGCATGGTTATTATGTTCACTATGTATAGTTATATATATGTGTTATTTTCACATCCCAAAAATCAGGTTAGTAGAATCGGGTTTGTGAATTGAAAGATGTCACACCCTGATTTTTAAGGTTATCTTTGTGCGTTTTTAATAAGTGAGTTACTGGCCTGATTGTTAAGAGTTAGTGAGTTCATCCTTGAAACCCAAGTTTGAATCTCTTCCCTCGCATTATTTTTATTTGTGTGTAATTTTACTTCAAATCATAGAGTTGTCATGCCCCATTTAAATTTAGTTATCATTCATTTTTTAACAAGATCATGTGCTAGCCTAGTGGCTAAGAACAAACATAGCTTCCTTTGAGACCCAAGTTCAAGTCTCCATCCATGCATTTTATTTTTAATTTCGGCATCCCCTTGTTCAACCCCTTTGCTGCCCATTTTACTTTCCATGCTTCAAAGATTTTTTTTTTTGTTCCTTTTTTTTCCTTCTCTTTCCTTCTTTACTCCCCTATTCATTCCCCTTGTTTCCCCTCTTTCCTTTTCTTCCCCTTGTTTTACTCTTTGCAATTTTTCCTCCCCCTTTGACTTGCTAGCCATCCTTAACAACTAAAGAAAACAATTATTTTGTTTTCTCTTTGATTTCTTCCTCTCCTCTTGTATTTTTCTATCCTCCACTTGTGCCTCCACCTTTTCACTTTTTGCCACCACATTGACCACCTTTTAGCCCCTATTGTACCACTTCAACCACCATTCCACAACTTCTCCCCTTTTTCCTTCCTCCTCCATCATCGGACTGTCGCCACCACCGCCACCGCCGTCACCACCATCCATATTTCTTCATTTTTTTTCTCCTCCCTTCATTTCTTTGGTCATAACTAAATCCTTATCACTCCTTCTATTTTTTTCAATTTGTTAAATAATATTCATACTCACTTTTTCTTTATTTTCATTTTTCCATAGTCGTTCCTCCTCCATCCACTTGAATTTTCCGTTGAAATTGTAAAATCTCTAATTTAGCTCGATATAGTGTAAGTGAGGATTAGTTCATCTAATCTCAATTCTTTCTTTTCTTTAAGTGAGCCGAATCTAATGTCTAATGTATGTATATTATGGTTTTGTGAAGGATCTAATATGAATCGCTCAGATTTGCCCTAGTGCAAGGGAAGTACTTGGATCTCTGTTCGAACAAGTAATAGAGTAAGTTTCTCACTCGATTTCATAAGAGAACTATATTGGACTATAATCGAAACTAACATATGTATTTGGTGTTGGTACCATTATGTTATGATTAGATCAAGTGATATCTGATTAGATCGATAACGTTGAAGTGTGGAGGATTAAATCTTGTATCACGAGATCTTTATTCCAAGTGTGGGTTTTAACCTACCAAAGTTGTGTATGATTTGTTTTTAAATATTATATAATTATAATTAATAAAATAATAATAATTGTTTAAATCTGCTCCGAATATTGGCTCAACAGAATACATTAAGTATTCTTGGTGATTAATAAATCCTTTATTATGATTGATTTCAATTAAGTGCCTCTGATTTGAAATATTCGTGATGTCATATACGTATGTATGTTTCGCAAATTATGTGATATTAAAGCATGCCACTAATTTGTTATTGAGACTGATTGCATGATAAATCATGTACACTATTACTAAAATTTTAGTCACATGTTAAAAATGTGATTACTAATACTGATATTACTAAAAGCATCATTAAATGTGCTCACCGTACTGTTTTATCGAATGGATCACAATTCATGCCACTATTTCTGCCACTAATTCATGTTTTAATCATGCATCTGTATTGGTTTGTTGTTGTTAAAAACATGTCATGTTGCATTTAGGGTTGGGACAATTATGAAAGGAGAAATTACTGGTAGCTTGTCTGCAACATTGGTGGCTTGTCCACAATACTAGCAGTTTATCTACAATTACTGGTGGCTTGTCCACAAACTAGTGTGTTATTCGCTGGGTGAGTTCTAAGGAACTCTTATTATGTTGTGTAGAGGAGTTAAGTAGGAACCTTTCTAAAAATTTTGCTTTTACATGATCATGTATAACACAAACTGTGAATTCTGTACTGTTTATGACATTCTTTATATTTACTGGCTTGAGTGTTATATTTATTGTTTATTACTATTTTCTGGAGTTAAGACTCACATTGAGCTTATTAGCTCACTCCTTAGTTTTCTGATTTTACAGATAACTCCCAAGGTCAGGACTTGGACACGACTAACGGAGCAACTTCTCAAATGTTTTCATTTTTTAAGTACTTTAAATTTAATTTTAATAATTGTTTTAGGATTGTAATAATTTTCTTTATGGACTGTGGCATGGGACTTTTTTGGGTATTTTATTTTGATTTGCATGATTTTAAGTTTTAAACGAATTATTTGATATTTAGATGACTACGCATGAAAAATTGGTTTATATCAAATAATTCATACTATCACTAATTTTCACTGCAATATTGAAAATAAGTTTTTTTAATAAAATACAACTTAATTATTTGAAATAAATAATCTTTACAAATGAAAATTTTAAAGTTGAGTTATTCTTTTTGAAATTAATATATTTTCATGAAATAAAAACAAATAATCAATTTTAATAGTTTTGAATAAAAAGGAAAATGGTTTTGAATTATGTTAAAAATTTCGAAAGTATTTCTATGTAATTCCAATGGCCAATGTAGCCTTCAGAATTCGACCATAACGTCTAGGCTGACTTTGGGAGATTACAGTTATGCTTATTATGTGACAATTAACTAACCATTTTTATGATGGCATGAATTGTATAAGGTGTCAAGGAATACCATGTTTCATGTAATTGTGTTTTCAATTCTTAAGTTATGTAATGTCGGGTAAGTTGTGTTTATTTCCCTACAAACTTACTAAGCATTAAGTAAGCTTACCTTTGTTTCATTTTCTTCCTTGCAGATTGTCGAAAATCGTGCAATCAACTGGATCAAGTCAGAGCTTACACTATTGACCTGGCAATTCAGTAGAATTTTGATCATTTTGCCTCGGTTATGAGTGGCATGTAAATAAGTGAAAATGGTTATATATATTTGATACTAAAACCTTTGAGTTGGTCTCACTTGATATGTACATAGGCTTGAATGGTATATATAACAGCCCGATTTTAGATCTAGTCGAAACAATGGTTTCAGGACCACAAATTATACGAGGAGAAATTTAATTTTTATTATATTTTTATGGTCTACAATTTCACAGAATAATTTTGCAAAAATTTCGTTCAAAAATTTCGAAGTTTGGGCACTCAATTAAGCCAAAAGGACTAAATTGTAAAAAGTGAAAAAGTTGAATTCTAGAAGCTAGAGGTGTTAAATTGCTATGAAATTTAAATTGGAGGTCCTTAAATTGTAATTAGACTATTGGTTGACTTGTTGGACAAAAATGGACAAGAGATTAGTGAAATAGGATTTTTTTTAAGTTGGAGGCATTTTGGTCATTTAGTAATTAAAATAATTAAAAAGGCCAAAATAGCCAAAAATTTGTCCATCTTCAAGCTAAGGCCAAATTTAGCAAGGGAAGAAGCCATAGTTAGGGTTTTCAAGCTTCCAAGCTCCATGGTAAGTGATTCTAAGCCCCGTTTTTAATGTTCTTTACGTTTTTTGGAGTCCCGGTAACTTGTTTTAGCTATTTCTAGCAATAATTTAACCTAGGGTTTATATTTGGAAAAATACCCACAGGTGAAATGTGTTTATTTTGATGTTTTATGATAGAATATAAAGCTAGAAATTATGTTAAATAACTTTTGCTAAGTGATTTTAAGTGAAAACGAGTAAAACGACATAATTAGTAAAAATACCTAATGTTCAT
>CM025251.1:25483790-25496677 GCA_013677275.1 Gossypium schwendimanii
CAATCAAGTGGCCTAAGATATTGCTCCCATTATGTAGGAGGGACAAATCCTATATTGATCAACCATATCGTACTACATATATTGTGGTATATCAAAAATCAGTCTTTATAAAACAACCAAATACAGTGGACGTTTCACGATGTTGGGATAACGATGATCTCAAGTCTGAGGATCGTATACAAGTAATCACTATGAGTAATATTGTGACAATTACATAATAATCCAAGAAATATACTCATAGCAGGTCAGACCAATATGTTGTTCTCTAACACACATACTCATGTATTGATTTTTCCATCCCATGTCATTGACAACACTTTGTCATAAATAAACTAAACGTTATTCTTAATGCATTATTGTTGTCCAAGCCTACAATAGTACTCGACTAAGGACCTTTTAAGAATAATCATATTATTCTCAAGACATTATTATAAAATAGTTTATTTATGTACACAGAAAAGAAACTGAAATAATAATGGTAATGCCTTATATTAATAAACGAGGTAAAACAAGTATGTTATTACAATCATCTCATGACTGGTCTTTGGGCATACTCTAACAAATGAATGAGGGGATATTGAAATTGTGTTTAGTTTCTTTAGTACCAAAAAGAAAAGATGTGATTGCATACTTAGTTACAAACTAAAATAGGTAAGTTTGTTAATAGATCATGGTTGATTTGTGATGTTTGGAATGCTCTGGATTGAGTTTTATGAAAGTCTAAAGTCTATCTATAACCTCCCCAACCTGACCTAGACGTTAGGCCCGAATTTGAAAGATTACATTGGCCACCGAAATGGCCCAGTGAGCTAATGGAGTTTATAAATAGTCAATTTAAAATATTTGTTTATCTTAGAAGAAAATTTAGTCTATCTTCAGAAAAAAATCATGAGTGAAACAAAACTGATTAAGTTATCATCTTCTTTGTATCGGAGGCTACTTTTAAGAACTTAGATAATTTTCCCGTTTATTTATTATTCATAATTCATCTATAATCTAGCAGCGAAAAAGTGATATCTACTTACAATTTCAATAAAAATCAAAGTTCACGCATAATTAATTGATATATATATTTCAATATCATAAAAATCAATTTAACTGTCATGCGTGCTATAAAAACCCAAAAACTAAGTCCCATGTCATAGTTCAAAGATAAAGTAATATAGTCTCTGAATAAAAATATAAAAATATCAAATAATAGATCTATAATTTTATAAAAATACATATAAATCTGAGTCGAGACCCTCCAAATGTCATGTTGCATGCTAACCTGGTGGGTTATCTGTAGAGATGGAAATAAAATGGGAGTGAGCTATGAAGCTTAGTGTGAGTTCAATCACAAGAAAATCAGTGCAAACAGTCAATATAACATACTAAATAACAACGTATAGAATAACCACAATCTATTATCAATCTAGAGTATCGATCTTATGAATCAACCATCAATGTAATATTTTAGAGTTCACAGTTTATGTATGCACATGTTTGTGAATGGCAACGCAATTTTAGTATATCAAAGAGAGATCCTACCCAACTCCGCTACACATCACAATGAGTTCCCCCGAACTCCAACAACCTTCACACCAGGTTGTGGTTAAACTACCAATGATTTGCAGATAAACTGCCAATGGCTATGGACACACAGCAGAATTTAAAAATGAGAACTGCCACTGAGTTGTGGATACACATCAAAATATTGCAAATAAAATATGCCACTAGGCTATAGATACACAACATATTTGTAGGTAAAAGCTACCAATGGGTTGTAGATGTATAGCATACTTGCAGTTATAGGAAAAATAATGTCAATTGCAGTGGGTGCATAGTAAATTTATAGATAGACTTTCGATGGTTGTGGTTTGCACAAAAAATTTACAGATAAATTGCCAATGCTTCTCAATACATCTTGTCCCACCACATGCAATGCAATATGGCATGCTTATAATAGATCGATACGGTAGCAATTAATATGCTTCTAACAATTCAAATCAATAGCAAGCGACATGCATATCATGTGTTTGGTTTAATGGTAACATAAGGCATGTTGATCATACAATCCGTAATATAGATGCAATAGGCATATATTAATCACATATCATGCATAAATAGTAATAATTCAGTCATCCAGATCATGAAATCCAATACTCATATTATCAGGGTTCAATTGAGAGAAATAAAACTCTAAAAGTAGTTCAAGAACTATTTAGGGACTACACTGAACAAATCATAAAATTTTAGGAAAAACTATAAAGCAGGGGTCACACGGCCATGTGCCCAAGCCATGTGGAAGGTTACACAACCATGTGGCCAGGTCATGTAACAGACTGTGGTTGTATGGCAAATGTAAAATTTAACCTGCAAGGGGGCCACGACCGTGTGGCAGGACAAATGGGAAGTTCATCGTCGTGTGGTTCATGAACTAGCCTAGGGTTTCTAGAGTACATGATTGTATGGTCCACAAGCCTGTGTGGCATACCGTGAGGCCCTAATCCTAGGCATGATTTGCCTCGATTCGCTTAGTAAAGAACACACCTTTCACCGAGAGTCCGATCAATGTTCCTTGAGATCAAATCTAATCTGATTCCCCTAAGTCAGGTCCATCAACGACAAATTGACATAAATTAACATTGGTTATCAAGATTCAATAAGATTTACGAAAGATTTTGGCAAGAACATGAAAGATCGTTTAATCAAACGTACAATTAGTACCAAATAGAATTTCTACAAAAATTTGAGATTAATCATCGGGATTAAGATGTACTTACCAATTCTTGGAAAAGATTAAGGATATTATTTAACGATAGAAAAAGAAATCAAGAAGCAAAGTTGATTTGGTACGAGAAAGAAAATATTCAATACAAAAAGATGGAAAATATGATGTAATGTAACACCCCTAACCCGTATCTATCGTCGAAATAAGGTTACAAAGCATTACCGTAAAATCTTAACTTTAAAACATACATTTAGTACCTCTACATATACATGCATAATTTTCCTTAATCGAGCCCTTGAGGCCATAGAAACACTTTATAAATGATTCGAGACTAAATTAGAAACTTTTGGAACATAAAAAAAAATTTGGAAAAATTAAACTACTGAGGCCACACAACCGTGTGGCCAGGCCATTTGACTCACGCAGTTGAGACACATGCCCATGTCCTAAAAGCAACCAACCAATGTGCCCTTCACAGACACTGCACTTATATCCAACATCAACAACTAAAACATGTAAACATTGATCCATTTCTAGCATAGAACTTAATTCGCTCACAAACAAAAACAAATAACATTTGTTCAATTTCATACCATTCTAATTGTACCAAAAATATATCTATTTACAATCCTAATAAAGTGCCTAACAACTTAGTTTAGTATATTTTCATATTATACCAAAACAACCTATATAGCCATAAATACATGTCACTACCCTAAGGGACACAAGATCTACCAACATCGATGGATTGTGTGAGTCAAAGGTTCGATCCGTCCAAAAGTCAGCAACAACGATCTACAAAACAACCCACAAAAATGAATAAACTTATAGAGCGTAGTAAGAACATAGTATATCATTAAACTTAATAACAATTGAAATACAACTCATATTTTACTCAATTAAAAGTTACTGGAGTGTAAACAAGGGCACATATGTGTAATTTAGGGGTATTGAAGTACAAACAGGGGCACGTATGTGCAGTTCAGCGAATAATTAACTATAAGCATTTAATTACATAACTATAATCTAAAAATATACAAGTAGAAATTCATTTACATATTGGAGTACTATGAACTTACATTGACAACTAGAGTGTAGAAATGCAATTAAGCTAATCCATGATTTTTGCCTTTCCTCGATTTATATCCGATTGAGACTTATCTTGGTCTACATAAATAATTATATTCAATTAAGTATTTCAATCACTCTCAACATTCAATTTAAACCATAATTCATATTTATACATAATTATAGTTTTGCCAGTAATATTTTAACTTTTCACAATTTAGTCCTTAAGCTCATAATTTAAAATCTAAGCATGTTCATCCCTAATCCATGTTGGCTAAATTCTTTAAGAACCCATATTAACCCATATAAACCATTATTTCACAATTTTACCATGAATATTATTACTTTTACAAATAAGTCCTTAAATAACATTTTCATCAAAAATCACTTTACAAAAGTTGTTTATTCATCCACAAAGACTAATAATCTACCATTAAAATTTAAAAATCATGCAAGAACATTCATGGTAAAACCATATATCTTTAACAATTTTGCAAATTAGTCCCTGAGCTAGCTAGATTAATTTACAACAATCCCAAAAATATAAAAATAATTAAAAATAGGGTTAAAGCTCATCGAATGCTTATCTTCTGCAGTGGCTATTTTAGGGTTTCAAATAACAAAAAGATGAAGATGACAACATTTGGTTCATATTTTGTTATTAATTTTTCTTTTAATTACTAAATTACTAAATTAACCTTTAAAACTATCATAATCACATTATAACCTATCCATGAACATCCACTATCAACATATATGGTATAATTACCATTCAAGGCCACTAAATTTCATTTCCAAAGTCATTTAACCCCTTTAGCTAATAGAACTCATCTTTTACCATTTTTACGATTTAGTCTTTTTTACTTAGTGAGTCATGCAAATATCAAAATTTCTTAACAAAATTTTAATACGACCTTACTAACTTCCCATAGAAAATAAAATTTTTACTAGTCAGATTTGTGGCCCTGAAAATAGTGTTCTGATTTCACTAAAAATGGGTTGTTACAACTCTCCCCCTAAAGGAATTTTTCTCCCCAAAAATCTTACCAAAAAAGAGGTTCGGGTATTGTACTTTCATAGCTTCTTCTGATTCCCATGTAGCTTCTTCTATACCATGACATTGCCAAAGAGCTTTCACCAAAGCTATACTTTTATTTCTCAATTCTTTCTTCTCTCGAGCCAGAATTCTGATCGGTTCTTAACTATACATCATATCAGGCTGAATCTCGATATCAACAGTTGAAATCACATGTGAGTGATCCAATCGATACCGTCGTAACATCGACACATGAAATACATTGTGGATCATTTCTAACTCTGACGGTAATGCTAATCTGTAAGCTACTGGCCTGATTCTCTCAATGATCTCATACAGCCCTATAAACCGTGGACTAAGTTTTCCTTTCCAACCGAATTGGAGGACTTTCTTCCAAGGTGACACGTTCAAAAAAACTTTATCGCCAACTTGAAATTCAATGTCCTTTCTTTTTAAATCCACATAAGACTTCCGTCAATCTGAAGCTCCTTTTAAACTGTCACATATCACTTTAACTTTTTCTTTGGTTTCCCATATCAAATCAACACCAAATAGCTTTTTCTCACTGAGTTCGATCCAATATAACTGAGTTTGAAACTTTTGACCATACAAAGCTTTGTAGGGTGTCATTTAATGCTAGCTTGGTAACTATTTTTGTACGCAAATTTAACCAACGACAGAAATCTCTTCTAGTTACCTTCAAACTCCAAAACACAACATCGTAGCACATCTTCGAGTATCTAAATCACTCGCTTAGATTAACCATCTATTTAGGGATGAAATGCCGTACTAAAATACAATTAACTACCTACAGCTTTGTGTAACTTGCTCCAGAATCGAGATACAAACCATGGATCTGTATCAAAAATAATAGAAAGTGGCACACCATGCAACCGAACAATCTCCACAACATACAACTCTTCTAATCTCTCAGGTGAAAAATCGGTATGTACTAGAATAAAATGCGCATATTTCATCCAATGATCAATAATGACCCAAACAACATCTTTCTTTCTCAGAGACAAAGGCAATCCTAATACAAAATCCATCGTGACGTGTTCCCATTTCCACTCTAGAATCATCACTGGTTATAACAAACCAAAAGGTACCTGATGTTCGGCTTTAACTTGCTAACAAACTAAACATCTCAATACGAACTCTGAGATCTCTCGTTTCATACCTGGCCACCAGTACATTTGTTTCGAATCACTGTACATTTTATTGCTACCAGGATGAATAGACAAGCTACTACTATGGGTTTCCTGTAAAATTTTTTCAACTAGATCAAAATTTCTCGAAACACAAATTCTACCTTTGAAGTACAAACTATCATCGAAACTAACATAAAAATCTGAATCAGGTGTCGTCTTAATCTATTTTCGTTTAGCTGTCAACACATTGCCATATTTCTGAGCTTCGTAAATTTATTGTAAGAACATTCTTGTAATGGCCCCAAATTCTCGAGTCAACATTCGAGTGTTGACCTGGGTTGGCGATGGATAAATTTATTTTGGGATTGGGTTTTTTTGAAATTAATTTGGGTGAATTTTGGACCTTTTTATATGAAATTAAGTGGTGGAGAGCTAGGCAATAAACTTTGTTGGTGTTCTTCCATCAAGGTGGTACCCTCTAACTCTCCTATCATTTTTGATAAGTCATAAATATGATGCTTGTGTGATAATGCATGCATGTTATATGTATTTTGGTGGAAATCATGTTTGGATGATTTAAAATGAAGCTAAAAACTTAGTTGTGAAATCTACTAGAAACAAATTATTACATGAATAGTAATTTTAAAAATTCACCATAAATTCTGTAAAAATAATTAAAAAGTGATCTATACATCGTTGTAACCATGAGCCAGTCTAGTCTCGTTTAACACAAACAGAGATTGATTTCAATTTGTATTTTAAAAGATATGAAATTTTGAGTGTTGAAAGGAGATTGATTTCAATTTGTATTTTAAAAGATATGAAATTTTGAGTGTTGAAAGGTTATAAAAATCTGGCAGCAGAATTTTTATAAAACAAATTTAGCAGTGATTTTGAAAAATCACCAAAAATTTCACAAGATAAAAAAGGAAGTAGCCTTATATCTCTATAACCGTATAGAAGTCTAGTTTCATTTAAAACAAATGATGCTCAATTTAGAATTATATATTAAGAGTTATTAATTTTTGAATGAGAAAAGGTCAGAATGTCAAGGTAGCAGATAGTCACATCTCATTACTTAATATTTTAGCTAGAATGATAAGCAAGTTGAAACGAGTATGAGACTTCTAATGTCATGGTTTTATTTTTGTGATTATACATTTAATACTTTGTTTGCACTTAGCCTTCGGGCTCTAACCTAACTAGCAGCCATGAGTGGCACTTGGGATAACCCTACGGACACCGGGGATTATTTTACTAGCGACTATGAGTGGCGTAGGACTATTTGAATACTAGATTATTTGAGCAGTTTGTGCAATCTAACAAGTTTGATATGCAAGCGATTTGGTTATGTAGATTTAATGACTCATGATTTAATTATTCGATACTCATGTAATGTTTTTATGTATACATTTCATTTGCATACTTATATTTATGAATTGCTTGAAGTATAGTAGATTTGTTGTGTACCACTGAGCCTGTAAAGCTCAGCCTTTGAATTGTCTTAATGTTCAGATTTGTAGACTTTTGTTTCTGTCTGGGGAACATCATCGACGAGAGACTCCTAGCATCACGTATTCAGAGTACAGTACCTTATCTATTAGTGGGCATTGTATTCCTAAGGCCTTACTTGTATTGTTTTTGTAGGTCTATAACTCATTTATCATTTTTGTTATTTTGACTATTTTGATATACGATGATATTGGACCTCCACATATTTTTTATAACTACTTTTATTACTATTTTTAGTATAACTATGTATGGTATTTTCTCTTATATAAAATGTATTCCACTGTTTTAAAATTATTTGAAAATTTTGTTGGGTTACTCCGGTGACCTGATGTAGCTCCTTAGTATTCGAGTACTCCGTATTCGAGATTAGGGTCTTACAGGTCTAGCTTTTAACTCAACTAAAATAAAACCATCATCAATCAACTCTAATCTCGTATTTAAATCTCACAATGCAAACAAAGACTTTCTACTCAAAGCATCAG
Source organism: Gossypium schwendimanii (assembly GCA_013677275.1). Lineage (NCBI taxonomy): Eukaryota > Viridiplantae > Streptophyta > Magnoliopsida > Malvales > Malvaceae > Gossypium > Gossypium schwendimanii. The sequence goes on from CM025251.1 coordinate 25,491,753, forward strand.
CAACAACATTAGCCTTTCTCGGATGATAATCAATGTTTACATCGTAGTATTTCAATAACTCGAGCCATATGTGCTGTCTTAAATTCAACTCTTTCTGTAACATTATCTACTTCAGACTTCTATGATCGTGAAGATATGAATTTTTTCTCCGTACAAATGGTTGTCAAATCTTCAAAGCAAATACAATCGCTGTAAACTCTAAATCATGTGTCGGATAATTTTTTTCGTGCGATTTCAATTGTCTAGAAGCATATGCTATCACCTTGTTCTCTTGTATCAAAACATAGCCTAAACCATTTAATGAAGCATCACTATATATCACAAATTCTTTACCCAAATTTGGCTAAACTGACACCGGTGTCTCAATTAACAATGTTTTCAATTGATTAAAGCTTTGTTGACATTTCTCTGACCATTCGAACTTAACATTTTTTTGCAACAGTCTTGGCAAATCTTCTATAATATCTTGCTAAACCCAAAAAACTTCTAACCTCAAATACATTTCTCGGAGGCTTCCAATCTACGACAGTTGAAATTTTGCTCGGATCCACTCTAATTCTATCGGCTGATACAATATGTCCCAAAAATCCTACTTTTTTAAGCCATAATTCACATTTTCTAAACTTAGCGAAAACTTATTTTTCGCTTAATGTTTACAAAACAATTCTCAAATGCTCAATATACTCTGTCTTTTCTTGTGAATAAATCAAGATATCGTCAATGAATACCATAACAAATCTATCTAAGTACGGTCTGAAGATTCTGTTCATCAAGTCCATAAATACTACAGGTGCATTAGTCAAATCAAATAGCCTCACAAAGAATTCATAATGTTTGTATCTGGTCCTATACGTAGTTTTCGGCACATCTGAATCTTTAACTCACAACTGATAATAACTAGAACGATGATTGATCTTTGATAACACTGTTGCACCTTTCAACTGATCAAACAGATCGTCAATATGTTGCAATGGATACCTGTTCTTGATCGTCACCTTTTTGAGTTGTCGATAATCAATACATAATCACATAGATTTGTCCTTTTTCTTAACAAATAACACAGGAGCACCCCAAGGAGAAAAATTGGGCCGAGCAAAGTCCCTATCTATTAACTCTTGCAACTGTGTTTTCAATTCCTTCAATTTTGTAAGTGCCATTCTATACGAAGCTATCGATATTAGCGATGTTTCTGACTACCAATTCAATAGCAAACTCAACTTCTCTATCGACAGTAACCCTGGTAATTCTCTAGAAGTACATTCAAGAACTCACTTACAACTAGAACCGATTCTAATTTCAATTTTGAAACCCTGGAATCAACTATGTAAGCGAGATATGCTTCACAGCCCTTTTTAACATATTTTTGTGCCGTCATAGCTGAGATTATATTAGATATACCATCCAATCTATCTGACTCAATTCGGATCTGTTTACCTTGCTAACATTTTGGCACAATATGTTTTCTTCTACAATTCACAATAACATCATGCAAAGTCAACCAGTCCATACCTAGAATCACATCAAACTCATCAAAGGGTAACAACATCAAACTAGTGGGGAATTCGTAACCCTTAATTTTTAGTGGAAAACATCTACATAACTGATTAACTAAAACACATTAACCCAGGTGACTTGTAACTTTAACAGTATACTCAGTTAATTTGACAGGTATTTTCTTTTTGTCTACTAATGTAACGCATATATACGAATGAGTTGGTTTAGGATCAGTCAATGCATATACTTTAATATCAAAGAGAGAAAAAGTACACACAATAACATCTAGAGCAGTAGCTTCCTCTCGAGCTCGGATTGCATATGCTCTGGCTAGTTCTCTCGCTTCAGACTGTTCGTTCATCTTGATGTTCCTTTCTCGATTGGGAGTATTATTTCTAATGTTTCTAGATCGTCTACCCCTCTGAGAAGTTACTTCAAGTTTGTTTGAATGATTTTCAAAATCATTTTGCTTTTTCAGACAGTTACAAAGGAAATGATCAATAGACCCACAACAAAAATAAGCTCCCAATTTTGATCAATAGACCCACATTCCTTACACTTCCAACAATTACCGCTAGAGAATTAACTAACTGGAAATTACTTTGCCTCGATTTTCTCTACTAACGAACTCTGAAGGAGCAGCTGATCGACTAGTGTCAGTTCTAAATTTCTTCGAGGGAGAAGTTTGAGCTGGTTTGAATGACCCTCTTTTGTTAAAGTCTCTTAATTTTGAATCTGACTTTCATTTGTTTTTACAAATCTCCTCAACTTTCTGAGCCCGTTCTGAAAGTTCTACCAATTCCCATAACTTTAATGCTACTACAACCATACGGATCTCATCATTCAACCCATATTCAAATATGATACACATTTCTTTTTCATTGGATACGATGTTACGAGCATATTTGCTTAACTACACAAATTCACGTTCATACTCAGCTACAGTCCGATTTCCTTATTTTAACTCAAGAAACTCTTTCTTTTTTCGGTCTATGAACAATCGGCTACCATACTTTTTCTTGAATTCATTCTAAAAGAAATCCCAATTAACTTGATCATCCGATACCATCGTACTAAAAGTATCCCACCACAGATACACCTTATCTTTTAGTAAAGACACCGCACACCTCAAGCAATCTTCAGGCCTACACAATAACTCCACAAAAACTCTCTTTGTGTTCAATAGCCAATACTCGACTTTTGAAGGATCATCATCTACCGTACCTCTGAACTCTTCCACTCCACATTTCTAAATTTTGTCTACAGATACTCGGGTAACAGTCGCAGGTACAGGGTTTGGAATATTCAAGGGTGCCTAGGGAGGCACGACAGGGGGAGGAGGTGGCGAAGTCACAAGATTTGCTTGCTTGAACTCGTTGAACCATTGGTTCATCATTCCAAGAAATACATTTTTCATCTCATCACCAACGGATTGTGGAATAGGTGCACTATTACATGCCTCAGGATTCGAACCTTGAACATTACTTTCAACTTCATTAACTATAGCTCAATTCGATTCAACTGAAATCTTTAATCTACAAGAAATAAAACGTTATAACGGATCAAAAGCATCACACTATCACAGGGTATATGTGGCATGTATATACCAAACCTTACATGCTACGACAGTCCTAGAATCGACTAGACCATAGCTCTGATACCACTAAATGTAACACCCCTAACCCGTATCTATTGCCAAAATAGGTTATAGAGCATTACCATAAAATAGTAACTTTAAAACATACATTTAGTACCTCTACATATACATGGCATAATTCATACATATACATGCATAACTCCCTTAATCAAGCCCTCAAGGCCTTAAAAACACTTTAGAACACTTCAAGACTAAATCAGAAACTTTTGGAACATTTAAGAAAAAGTTGAAAATTTTGAGCTACAAGGGTCACACGCCCGTGTGGCCAGGCCGTGTGACTCACACTGTTGAGACACATGCTCATGTCTTAGGCCATGTAACAATTGCAATAGGAACACACGGTTGTGTCCCAGCCCGTGTCCTTCCCCATGTAACTCCCTGACTTGGGTCACACGGCCAAACTATACGCCCATGTGCCAGGCCGAATAACTCACAAAATGCCTCAGTCGCCCGTGTGCCAGGCCATGTGTTAGGCCATGTAACTGTCTAACTTGAATACCTTTAGTACCTACAGGGGACACACAGTCGTGTCACATGGCCATGTGTCACACATGGCTGAAACACACGCCCGTGTCTTAGGCCGTGTGGACATGAACTTGGCAAAAATCAAGCCATTTCCATTACTAAGCCAAATGTGTACGTACAAGCAATTTACCCCTAAGACCAAGGCATTAAAAACATACCAAAACATGCTTAAATTGACCAATTCAAATGACCAAATCAATTCAACCAATATGTCGTATAAGACCCCTCAATCACAATCAAACAAACTTATCTCAACATATGCATTACCACATTTAAAACATACACAACTAATTCAATACCATCTTAAAGCATACCACAATTAAGACCACAAGCAACTCAACATAACATGCCATTTTAATGTCTTACAAACAACCAACCAATGTGCCCTTCACAGACACCATAATTATATCCAACATCAACAACTAAAACATGTAAACATTGATCCATTTCTAGCATAGCACTTAATTCACTCACAAACCAAAACAAATCATATGTGTTCAATTTCATACCATTCTAATTGTACCAAAAAGATATCTATTTCAAATCTTAATAGAGTGCTTAACAACTTAGTTTAGTATGTTGTCATATTATACCAAAACGACCCATATAGCCACATATATACATGCCACTACCCTAAGGGACAAAAGAACTACCAACATCGATGATAGTGTGAGTCGAAGGTTCGATTTGTCCAAAAGTCAGCAACAACGATCTACAAAACAATCCACAAAAATAAATAAGCTTATAGAGCTTAGTTAGAACATAGTATATCATTAAACTTAATAACAATTGAAATACAACTCATATTTTACTCGATTAAAAGTTATCGGAGTGTAAATAGGGGCACGTATATACAATTTAGGGGTACCGAAGTACAAATAAGGGCACGCATGTGTAATTTATGGGTACCAAAGTCCAAATAGGGGCACGCATGTATAATTCAGGGGTATCGAAGTCTAAATAGGGGCACGTATGTGTAATTCAGGGGTATCGAAGTCCAAACAGGGGCAAATATGTGCAATTTAGGGGTATCAAAGTCCAAACAAGGGCACGTATGTGCAATTTGTAACAGCCCAAATTTTGGGTTAGTTAGAATAGTGGTTTCGGGACCACAAATTCGACGAGAAAAAAAATTATTTTCATTATATTTTATGGTCTACGATTTCACAAAATGATTTCCTGAAAATTTCGTTTGAAAATTTTGACATTTGGGCACTCAATTTAGTCAAAAGGACTAAATTGTAAAAAG
>CM025251.1:25502605-25514170 GCA_013677275.1 Gossypium schwendimanii
TACGCTTCTTGTATTTTCGCACTTTTTTTTAACCTTGTGTATTTTTAAACAAAAATATATTTTTGTTACTTGTGGAGATTTTATATAACTTTCTATATATTTTTCTGATTTGTTAAAAAAAAAATAGATTTTTTTAATATGTTTGACAATTTTTTATACTTTATCTCTTTATTGTGTTTTATGTATTTTTAAAATAAAAAATAAATAAGTTTTAAGTTTTGGGATTTTCATATAATTCTATATTTTTTTCTTTTTCAAAGAAAATGACAATTCTAATGATTTTTTTTTCTTTTTTACTGATTTTCCCGTTTATCCCATTTCCTTTTTTAATTCATTGCTGAAAATTAAAGTTAAGTTGATGTGGTGTGTTCGTAATGTGCCAGGGCATCCTTTTTTAACACTGTTAACGGCTAAACAAATTGATAAACCGATTGAAAACTTCATCTACAAAACTAATAAAAGTATTTATTCAAGTACTAAGGTGATAATTGGGTATAACTCTGAAGGGTAAATAGTGCATTAACCCTAATATATATTGTATGATGCATGGGTTTGATTAAAAAACAAACCTAGAAAATGGGGAAAATTATTTAAGCAAAAACAGATGTAGAATATAAAGTTGTATTGAAAATTTTGTTAGCATTAAAAAATTTTAGACTAATCAAAATTTAAATAAAAAAATTTAAAACAATTAACTCCAATGTAAAATTTAAACTAATAAGAATTTATCAATTTTGAAAAAAAACTATTTAATTCTATAATAAATTATTATAAAACCATTAACTTCCTTGCAATTTCTCCATTAACACCATTAAATATTGAAAAGTGTTGCATTGAAAAATTACTCGTTTTTAACCAATTAGATTGACAGGGGAAGAAAGTGGTGGTCGGATTGATGGTTCATCGGTAGACAATGTGGAGAGCTACTATAGATGGATAGTTTCTGAGAGTGTGGTTAGGAAGAAGTAGTGTCCGAAAGAAGTGTCTTCTAAACTATTACATAGGCCCTTTTATAGTGGGATACAATATTATCTACTTCTTTAGAGACTACTGACATTGAGATTTGATGTAACGTCCTAGGATATGACATTTTAGAACAATTGGGTAATCAATGGTTCTTAACTTCCCATGTGTGTATCATGTATGTTCAATAGAGGTGTGGTGTTGTGTGAGGTTCGCCAGGCTCAAGTTCGTCTGTGGTAATGAGTAGAAAGTACACTAGCTTAGTCAAGTTCGCTAGATACACATGGTTCGCTAAAGGGTCAGCTCCGGTAGAGGACATATGTTAGGGTCTGTGGTAAGGTATAATAATTATACCTAGACAAAGGAAGGTTATACAGTAACCTTTCACGAGTCTATTGAGAGGTTTGCAAAATGGTGTTCAAACTTGCGTAGTTGAATTAAAATTCGCATACTTTTCGCGTATCCTTCTTATGTATGTATGTGTATTTTTATACTTCTTTGTAAATTGAATTTTAATTTTTGTCACTTGAGGCAAGATATGTATTTTTATACATTTTCGATGAGATTAGAAAGATTTATTATTATCCATCTACATGTTTTATAGTGGTTGGGTAAGTTATATTGTTTACGGGAATAGTGCGCGAGCGGACGTGTGGTAACTTGCTCGGTAAGTTCATAGTAACTAAAAATTTTTAAATTTTTTTAATATATTGGAGATTGGGGTTATTTTTTTAGTACTTCTTTCTACCATTTGCATTTTCTTCTTCATTTTCCCTTGTTGTCTAAAAACCTTTACGATTTGTGGAGGAATGCCTATTATTTTAACCAAAATTTATTTAGGCTTTTCTTTTCCTAGTTAAACTCTATTTTTAGTTTCTCACATAAACTCTAATTAACCTAAAGTTGTTGTTGTCATATGCTACGAATTTCAACCTATGAATAGGCCTTAGTTACTCTAGGTTTTACACAACAAAAATGATTTAGATTGAGAGAATTTTTTTCTTTGCTTCGAAGGGTTTTTCTTGTGAGGCTTTGGGTTTTCTCTTTTAATTCTCTCCATCTTTTTTACTTTCCTTTATTATAGTGAAATCTCCTTTTACCCGTGGTTTTTTTATCCTCTTTTGAGGAGTTTTTCTACAAAAAATTTACATGTTCAATTTTTTCGATTCTTATTTTATTCACTTTATTCATTGCTTAGCCGTGTTTATCCCCCACAAACTTGTATCAAAACTAGTTCGATTTCTACAGTCAACCCGTTCAGAGATGGTAGCATCAAGGTTCGATATTGAGTAGTTCGACGAAATTGTAAATTTCAATTTGTGGCAAGTTTAAATGATGACAATTGGTTCAGAATTGTCTGAATAAAGTCATTATAGGGAAGAAGCCCGTAGATATGGATCAGTCAGAATGGGAAGAGGTCAATGAAAAGGCTCTATCCACTTTCAATTATGCGTCATAAATAATGCGTTACAAGAGGTTCTAAAGGAGAAAATAGCGTCTACGTTATGCAAGAAACTAGAAGCATTATATATGAAGAAAACTCTAACCAACAGGTTAGTATTAAAACAATGCCTTTACACGTTCAAAATGGTTGAAGGTGAATCCATTAGAACTCATGTTAGTGAGTTTGTTACCCTTCTTAATGACTTAAAGAATCTTGAAGTAGGGATTAGTGACGAGAATAAAGTTATGTTGTTGTTATGCTTTTTGCCCTCTTTTTATAAAATTTTTATGGAAACTCTGATTTATGAGAGAGATAATCTCTTATTCGAGGATGTGAAAGGGAATCTTCTGAGTAAGGATAAACTCGACAACGAGTTAGGCCAAAATAAAAAATCAGATGGGCAAGCTTTAGTTCTAGTTGCAAGAGACAAACAATAAACTAGAAAGATAGATCGAAACAGGTCTAAAGTAAGGTCCAAGTCCAGAAATCGTGACAAATATTGTGGCTATTGCAAAAAGGTGGGCCATGTTAAGGCAGAATGTTGGAAACTTCAAAATAAAATCAAAAGGGATGCCGAAAACGATGAGAAAGATAAGCAAAAAGCCAAAGTTGCTGATGCTAGTATAGTCAATGACAAAGGTGATGATTTCTTGTTGGTGTTAACAAGCAAAAGCTCTCATCTTACTTTCAAATAGATCTTAGATTCAAGGTGCTCCTATCACACGTGTCCCAATAGGGCTAGTTCTCCATGTACAGTTTAGTTGAAGGTGGAATTACGCTGATGGGAAATAACTCTCCATGTAAAATATCCAGAATCAGAATAGTACAAATTAGGATGCATGATGGAATTATTCAGACACTTTCAGATGTCAAGTATGTTCCTGATTTAAAGAAAAATCTTATCTCATTGGGAATTTTGGATTTTAACAATTGCAGGATAGTTATTAAGTCAAATAGCTTAAAAGTTTTTCATATGGCTCCTATTGTGATGAGAGGACAGAAAAAGGGCAGCCTATACGTTCTGCAAGGGTCAAAGGGTTACTGGTATGGCCACAAGTACCGAAGAAAAATTGAAAAATAACCTATACGACATGACATGACTCTTTCTCCACTGATCCTGACTCAACGAAACTTTGGTACATGTGACTGGGTCATATGAGTGAGAAAGATATGACAGTCTTGTGCAATAGATGTTTTCTCAAAGACACTATAGTTGGTAAGTTAGGTTTATGCGAGCATTGTGTTTTTGGGAAAAAAAACTGAGTTAGTTTTTGATTCAACAGTGCACAAAAAAAAGGGACTCTAAATTATATTCATTTTTATTTATAGGGCCCATCTTCTAATATCTCAAAAGGAGGTAATAAATATTCCTAACTTTTATTGAAGATCACTCCAACAAAGTTTGGGTTTATTTCTTGAAACAGAAAATGAAGTCTTCGGAATATTCAAATAGTGGAAGACATGTTAAAAAAACAAACCAGAAAATCTGTGAAGTGATTGAAAATGAATAATGGTCTTGAGTTCTATTTGTTAGAGTTTAATGATTTCTGCAAACGGAAAGGAATTAAAAGACATCGAATCGTTGTTGGAACTCCGCAGTAGAATAAAGTTGTGGAAACAATGAACAGAACCTTGTTAGAAAAAGCTTAATACATCCTTTCTAATGCAGATTTAGGAAAGCAATTTTGGGCTGAAGTCATAAACCTGGCAAGTTATTTAATAAATCGATCTCCTTATTGAGCATTGAACGGTAAATTTCTAAAGGAGATATAGTTAAGTAATCCTTCCAATTATTTTAATCTTAGATTTTTTGGTTGTCCTGCTTATGCTAAAGTTAGCCAAAGAAAGCTCGAACCAAGGGTCATTAAATGTATCTTTTTGGGATACTCTATGGTGCAAAAGGTTTTAAGTTGTGGTGTTTTAAATTTGACAAAATAATTGTTAGCAAAGATGTTACATTTGATAAATCTACCATGTTTCGATTAGAAAATGTGAATTTTACTTTTAAAGACACAACAAATCAGAGTGTCTTAAGTAAGATAGAGTCAAAAGCTGAAATAGGGGGTGACGTCACGAAGAGAAAATGCCTAACGAAGAGTCTCACAAGTTTGAAGCTATTTCAAATCTGTTTAGGGTTCCATCCGACCATCTAGTACCCTCACCATCTCAGTTAACTAATTATAAGTTGGCTTGTGATAGGAAACGAAGAGAAATTCGACCACCACAAAAATATTTTGAAGGATACCTATTGGCTTATGCTCTAAGTATTGCCAAGACCATTGATTCAATCGATCCTTTGTGTTATTATGAGGTAATTCAAGCTTCTGATTCTAGCAAATGGCTCATTGCAATGGAACAAGAGAGGGAATTGCTTCAAAAGAATAAGACTTAGAGGCTAGTTAAACCACTCATCGATAAAAGAATCGTTGGATAGAAATAGGTGTTTAAAAAGATGGAAGGTTCTAGTCCTAATGAAACTAGATACAAAGCAAGACTAATTGTAAAGGGCTACATTCAAGTGGATGAAGTTGATTTTCATGATGTGAAACATACATCCATTCGGGCGCTTTCGGCTCTTGTTGCATCAAATAATCTTGAGTTAGAGCAATTAGATGTAAAGTCTACTTTCCTTCATGGTGACCTTGAGAAGGAAATTTACATGCAACAACCGAAAGGCTTCAAATTTGAAGGTAAAGAAGATTATGTTTGTCTTTTACAAAAAGTCTTTGTATGGTTTGAAGTAGTCTCCTCGATAGTGGTATAAAAAGTTTGACTCCTTCATGTTGAGTATTGATTTTTCTCGAAGTAAGTATGACAGTTATGTTTATCTACAATGTCATGATGATGATTATTTTATATATTTGCTACTTTTTGTTGATTATATGAAAATTGTGGCTAAGAATCCATCTGATATTGATTGTTTTAAAACCATGCTTAACTCTAAGTTCGAGATGAAGGATTTAGGTGCAGTAAAGAAAATTTTAGGGATGAAAATTTTGAGAGATGGACATTCCAAGAAATTGTTTTTATCGCAACAAAGGTACATCAATAAGATTCTTGAGCGACTTGAGATGCAAGATGCAAAATTGGTAAGTACTCATTTAGTTACACACATTAAACTCTCAATTTCAGATTCCCAACAGAATGAAGAAGATGAAAGGTACATGTCAAAAGTTCTGTATTCAAGTGCAGTTGGAAGTTTGATGTATGCAATGGTATGCACTCGTCTCGATATTTCACATGTTGTTAGTGTTGTTAGCCGATACATGGGAAATCCTGGTAAGTTACACTGCCATGCAGTTAAGTAGATTTTTAGATATTTACATGGTACTTTTAACATGTGCTTAGAGTTTGGAAGAACTCAAAAGGGTCTAGTCGGATATGTTGGTTTTGCTTATGCAAGAGACTTAGATGAAAGAAGATCTCTCATAGGTTACCTATTTGCTTTTGGGAATTGTGCTATTAGCTTGGAAGCGACACTTCAAGCTATAGTGGCTTTGTCGACTACTGAAGCAGAATATATGACAATTACAGAAGCTGTAAAATAAGCAATTTGGTTAAGGGGCCTATTCAGTGAATTAATAAGTGACAAAGGGGCAACTGTCATATATTGTGATAGTTAAAGTGCCATACATCTTACCAAAGATCAAATGCATCACGAGAGAATGAAGTACATAGACATTTGTTATCATTTTGCTCGAGAGGTGATCATTCAATAGGATATTCAGATTTTTAAAATTGGTAAACAACACAATTCAGCTAACATGTTGACAATGAGCCTTACAGTTTCAAAGTTTGAGCATTTCTTGGACTTGGTAAGTATTCGACGAATAATCAATTAAGCCCATAACAGGGCTCAGTAAAGGAGTTGGTCCAAATACCAGTCAAGGTGGAGATTTGTAGAAGAATGCCTCTTATTTTGACCAAAATTTATTTTGGCCTTTCTTCTCGTAGTTAAACTCTATTTTTAGTTCCCCACTTAAAATCTAATTACCCTAGAGTTGTTATAGTCATATATGCTATGAATTTCAGCTATAAATAGGCCTTAGTTACCCTAGATTTTACACAACAAAAAATTATTTAGATTGAGAGAATTTTTTTTCTTTGTTTCGAAGGGTTTTTCTTGTTAGGCTTCGGTTTTTTTCTTTTAATTCTCTCTATCTTTTGTACTCTCATTTATTATAGTGAAATCTCCTTTCGTCCGTGGCTTTTTATCCTCCCTTAAGGGGTATTTCCATGTAAAATTTACGTGTTCAATCTTTTAGATTATTTTTTTATTCACTTTATTCGTTGCTTAACCAGGTTTATCCCCCCCCACAATTTTTATTGATCTTCATTGTTGTTTGGCTACTTTGTTTACTTGGTCTTGCTTTTCTATAGTAAGGATTTTTGAAGAATTATAATGTTTGGCTTTGTAGTTGTCACTAATGGGTTTTGATTTCCTTCAATTTCTATATATTTTGACTTATTTCTATTCAGATTCCTTTGGTTATTTTCTGGGAAAATATGGCACCTAAAAGAATGATGGATGTACTTATAGAACATGAAGAGTTTGAATGCTTGACCATTGTAAAGGAAATATGGAAGTTATTATAATTTGGGGGATTTACTTGTTTCGAGAATTTGAAGTTTAAGTTTAACGTTATGAGAGGAAAACATCGATTGAGTGAGATGTATATGAAGAAAGGTGAAAGTAGTTGGGTTTCTTTTTTTTTTTACCTTTATATGTATTTGAGGCAGGTTTCCATTTATGTTTGGACTAATTTTTTGTTGAGAATTTGAACTTGTATGGAGTTGCTCTTGGACAGATAGTGGGAACCTCCTGATCGACTCTGATGGCTTATTTTTTAGAGCTCCATTTACATGGGAAAGAAGACTCTATCAATGTTTTTAGGAAAGTGTACATTTTATCTCCTACCAATGAATCTCACCCAAAAATGTTTCCTGATGTTTGCTACTCGAAAGGTTGGTAGAGCTATTATGGACAATTTCAAGAGTAAATGCATTCAGTAAGGGAAAAATATATAAAAGTTGAACAAATCTGTGGTGGTGAGTTTCCTTTTCCCTTTACTAGGTGCAAACCTAGTAGCGAGCGAAGTACATAGAATCGTACCTTAGTAACGAACACAGAGAAATTGCAATTTAAGAGATTGCTTGAAGGTCTACTGATAATATATTTAAGGGTAAACAACTTGCATAATGTATGTTGTGTTGTTGGAAAAAAAATCCAGTTTGAAAACAATTTTCTTACACAGCGAAAAATTAAAATTTTGAAAACTGGCCCAGTTTGTGATATTTATAATATGAGTGAGAATTTGATAGAGTCGAGTCGAGTCGAATCGAGTCAAAAAATTTTAAGTTAGTTAAGTTGACGAATCCTATTTTAGCAACTAAACTCAATTTGAAATTATTTCCAATCGACTTAAAAAATTTTTAGTCAAGTCAAGTCGAGTTAAGAATCTTATTATTTATACTCAATGTTGCATTTGCATGGACTGATTTTTTAACTAGTAGACGAAGTACAAGATTATTTAACTATATAAGTAAGGTTTATGGGTAAACATTTATCAAAACAACATAGTTTTACCTTTTAACATAATGGTTTTGACTTTTAACATTAGAAAAGGTAAACATTTATCAAAATTACTTAGTTTTGCCATTTCTTCTTCAAATTTTCAGATAACTTGAATTGTGTAATTCATATTCGAGTCAAACTTAAAATGTTGATTATTTATATTTGAGTTTATCTGAATAACTCAATTAACTCGAACTATTTAATTCAAAATTTGAAATTTTTATGGAGTTTTTTAAATTGAATCGGATTTTTCTCACCCCAATTTCTAAGAAAAAAAAACCTTGAACCGAAATCATACCTTTGTTTTGTTGGGAACAAATTGCAGAGGAAGAAATCTGGGTTCAGAACATGAATTCTCCAACTTGGCATCTGGTACGCGTCTTTACCCAAGCTCTCATTAATGGCAGACCTTTTTTCTCGGCTGTCAATCCCCGCTTTTATTTTATACTTGGGTCCTCCCCTAGGGTAAAAGACATCAGCCAATGATTGCTTTTCCCTAACTTTGATGTGGATATTTTCCATTACACGTGCATGTGGGGGGGAGGCCAACTGCTGGGTATTTGTAATTTTATTCCTCAGCATTGCCATGGCAATCTCTCACAATGCCTCCACAAATCTCCATCCTTTGCTATCTTTCTTTCTCAAACCTATCATTCAACCACCACAAAGCCTTTCCACCAAGAATTAAAAGAACAGATGCACTAAAGTAAGCACCATCCCAAGTTTTTACATGCAATGCTCGATTAACTAAAAATAATCATCAAATTACTTAAACTGAAACTAATTTTACTTAAGCACAAACAGTTAACTAAGTCTACAATTATGAATTATAACTCTTTTTAAGAGTTATCACACCCTCAAACCTGAACATTTCATGCCCTCAAGCAAATATAAATGAATTCATGAATACGAAATTTGCAATTGCACATAACTACCTTGTGTTGCCAGTCCATTCAAAGAACAATTTATACATCAATTTTTAGCAATCTTCTGTGTCTAAAAACTTTTTCAAGTTTCAAAGGTTTTTTTAGCAAATGTAGTGTAAAGAATCTCACCCTAAAAACAAAATTCCTAAGTGTTCATGTGTGCATTTTGGCTATAGCTAGTATCTCTTAATTTACTTAGCTCTTCTTTTATCTAAACTTCATTTTTTTTGCAGTAATAGGGGCTCAGCGCGTCACACAATTCTTTGACTCAACAATCATGTCACTATTTGAATGGAATTCACTCATGAAGCTAAGGCTTTTAACTTAGAAGATGGATGGAGCAAATAACTACCTCCTTAGCTACTCAACCTATTACTATAGTGGAGTGCCCCTAATTGTCCTGTTTCTTTATAACACACTCTTGCTTAAGCTCGCTTTTCTAGCCAACAGAACGATGGATCAAAAAAAGTGTTGTTGACCTATTTGGCAATTCTAAGCATTGGAGTGTCTACTGGTAATTCTTTAAGTAATGCTTTGGTAATTTTATTGAGTTTAGCTTCAAGAATCTCTAAATTCATTAAAAGAAACTCGCTATAGTCCAATTTTAATTAAGGTTAGGATATCTCGTTTTTAAGATTCAATTCTCAAGCAACCTAACCTAAAATAAATCCATCTAATCCACTGTCACATGTTCAAGGTTTATTAAAGAATTAAGCTCATCATCGAGCATCACAAGTAAAAATTATACTCATCATAGTCTAACCAGTTCTTGGCAATTAAGTGGAAAAAAAAATTTGGTTATATTAGAATGCCTATACTAAAATGAACATGCTTACTAAATACATGATGTATTCTAAATGTTCGATACACCCCTAAACCTAAGGGATGCATTATCCTCAATGCATGAACATCTATGTAACATGAATGCATGAATATATATATACAGAAAATGTCAGAAAAAAAAATATGAATGCATGAATATAGAAGGGGAAGAGAACTCCCCTAACTTGGATGTTGGTGATTGTTTCTTCATTGTCTGCAGGTGGATTTGTGTGCATTGTGCTTACAATACAGCTTCTTTTTCATTGAATGGAGTGGCACATCCTCCCCTTCTTTATCAGACTCAGTGATCTCATTAATGATATGATCAATTTCATAGTCTTGGGCAGTCATGGCTTCAGGTGGTGTGGGTGGAATAGTTTCTTTGCCATTTTCGGTGGCTTTAGCGACAGGTGTGGGTTCATTTTGCTCATATTTGTCACTCTTAATATTAAGAGATTTTGTTTCCTCAAGCTCCTCCTCAGCTACTTTCACTGTGTCAGGATTAGCTCTCATGTTTGCAGATTTGGCCTTATCAGAGTGGATTTCAACTGGTTCCTCCTCAGCCTTGGAAAATGGTAGTAAAGCTTTAGGGAAATCAGTGAAGTTAGGCATAGGCTTGGTGAAGTTCTTTTGCAAGCACCGTTTTAGAGCCACATATCTATCCCTCACATAGGACTAGTAGCATGCTTGCTGTTCCTAGACCTTCGTCATCTCTTCAACAAGTTGAAATTACTGAATCTCAAATAGGGACATTCACTGCTCTAGTTGCTATAATGATTACAACACTTTTTTTTCGAAGGAGCTCTGAGATGGTGAGGCTTCTATTGTGGGAAAGTACTTGGCAGAGGAGGTGGGTGCCTTACTATGCTAAGGTTGTTTTATTGTGTCCACTCGGATTTTGGAAAATATAACCATGGACATTCCTCTCTTGTTTAGTGTGATGTCCTCATTGGAATTTAAAGGTACTTGAGTTGTTCTACAAAGAGTAGTGATGAGGGAAGGGAAATTGAGGCTGCCGACATTCATCTCTGCACATCGATGCATTTCATGGAAAATGACCCGACTAATTTTGATTTTTTGACCCATAATGATTGAATGCAACAATAGCATTCATTCCTTTGATACTCTAGTGTTGTGGGTAGATGGCATTAGTCGACTTTTGAGGAAGTGGTAGCAATTTTTACCTATAGGCTTTAGGGAAGCCCTCTCGATAGTATGACATTCTTGGCTAAAGATGGTCCATTGAGTGCCTGCAACACACAAATCTTTTAATACCTGATTTAGGCCATTAGCAGTGATGGTTTTGGTGAATGGAGTACGTCCGTCTTGGACATCAATTAAACCAAATTGGGCATTAATGCGGTCTTCATCAAATATGACTAATATTCCACGAACATAGATAAAAGGATTGTTAAGAGAAGTGATGTGCACATAGAACCCGTGAATGACTTTCCCTAAAACATCATCCAGATGTAAGCAAAAAAATTCCCATCCATGCTTCTAAAAAATGGAGGAAAATGACTCATCATATCCCATATAAGGCTAATCTTTGAACAGAAAACCTTGTTCGAAGCAAAATGGTCGCTTGGAGATGTTGTTGTTGTACTTCACAGCAGCAACATTGTTGAAGAAGGTTTTAGGTTGGGTAGCACCTACTTGTGAAGATTCAACACCTTTGGAAGTGGTTTTTACTCTTGCAATTGAAAAATGTTGACAAATCCTTAAGAATGTGCTGTAGGTTAGTGGAAACACGAAAATATACACATTTTTTCATGCCCTTTTTAACTCAAATTCATGCAGTTTCGGTAAAATTCTTGTTGAAAAATATATAATTA
>CM025251.1:25514270-25524798 GCA_013677275.1 Gossypium schwendimanii
CAGCCACCTATTTTTACCCAACAAGTTTAGAAACAACCTCAAGTTGAACCATCCAATGGCTTAGAAAACATTTTGAAGACATACATAACCAAGAATGATGCCTTAATCCAAAGCTAAGCAGCTACTTTGAAAAACCTGGAAAACCAAATGGGCCAGCTTGCAACTGAACTTAGAAATCGACCATAAGGTGCTTTACTTAGTGATACAGAGAATTCGAGGAATCAAGGGAAGGAGCATTGTAAAGTATTGACATTGAGGAGTGGAAAGACATTAGAGCCCAACACAGTTGAAGCTGACGAAGAGCCAACTGAGGCTCAAGACTCAGAGGAAGTTCAACAGAGTGTTGAAATTTCAGTTTCACCAAAACCAGAATCTGCAAAAATCGATAAAGTAATTTCTAAACCAATTAATTCCGATAAACTAAAAACTTTATTAGATGTAGTCAGGATTGCCACAGAATATGAATCAACCAGTTCTAGTAACGAAGCCTCCACCACCCTACCCTCAAAGACTTTAGAAGCAGAAGCAGGAAGTTCAATTCAAGAAGTTCCTAGACGTACTCAAGCAACTTCATATCAATATCCCGTTGGTTTAAGCACTTGAACAAATGCCGAACTACATCAAATTCATGAAGGATATCTTGTCAAAAAATGAAGACTTGGAGAATTTAAGATGGTAGCCCTGACAAAGGAATGCAATGCATATCTTCAAGACAAACTACCCCTAAAGTTGAAGGATTCTGGATGTTTTACCATACCTTGCAACATTGGAGCAACATATTGTGGTAAGGCACTATGTGATTTGGGTGCGAGTATTAACTTAATGCCCATGTCAATAGTTAGTAAATTTTGGATAGGTGAAGTTAGACCTACTACGGTTATACTTCAATTAGCAGATCGATTCTTAGTACATCCAAAAGGAAAAATCGAGGACTTATTGGTACGTGTAGAAAAATTTATTTTTCTTGCTAACTTTGTTTTTATAGACTTTGAAGCAGAAAAAGAAGTGTCAATCATCCTAGGAAGGCCTTTCCTAGCAATTGAAAGGACCCTTATTAATGTGCAGAAGGGCGAGCCTACTATGTATGTTTAGGACGATCAAGTAACATTTAATGTTTTTAAGTCTATACGATTTCTTGACACAATTGATGATTGTTCTGCAGTGTTCGATTTTGAGGAATTAATCATGGACAAGGAACTCAACTAAGTTGAGGACCTATTGGAACAAATTTTGACATCAGACCTTCCAAGTGATGATTAGCTTTGCTATAAGCTAATCAAAGAGGATTTAATTCGCAATCTCGCTTTAAATTTTTAGAGTTAGAGAATAGGGATTATACCCAACCAAAAGCGTCAATCGAGGAGCCACTGAAATTAGAAATGAAGGTACTTCCTTCACATTTAAAATATGTTTCTTTAGGTAACGCTTCTACTTTACCTGTGATTGTTTCAGTGGAATTAACTGTTGACCAAGAAGAAAAACTTATCCTAGTATTGAACCAATTCAAGAAGGCTATCGGATGGACCAAAGCCGATATTCGCGACATTAGTTCGTCTGTATGCATACACAAGATCATCCTGAAGATGGCAAAAAAGGGATGATTGATGGACAACAAAGACTAAACCCCATCATGAAGGACATGGTAAAGAAAGAAATCATCAAGTGGTTAGATACGAGTATAATTTACCCCATCTCAGATAGTTTGTGGGTAAGTCTGTTCTAGTATGTGCCAAAGAAAGGAGGTGTTACAGTAATTCAAAATGAGAATAACGAGTTGATATCAACTAGAATGGGCATGGGATGGAGAATTTGCATTGATTATCGGAAGCTGAACAAGGTGAATAGGAAAGATCACTTTCCTTTGTTGCTTTTGGACCAGATGCTAGATAGACTCGCAGGGTGAGACTATTACTATTTTCTCGATGGATACTCAGGGTATAATCAGATTATAGTAGCACCAGATGATCAACACAAAACAACATTCACCTGTTCGTACAGTACATTTGCATTTAGATATATGCCATTTGGTTTATGTATTGCACCTGTTACATTTTAAAGATGTATGATGTCTATTTTTACTGATGTAGTGGAGACGTACTTGGAAGTCTTTATGGATGGCTTTCAGTATTCAAAGATACATATGATGATTGTATAGCCAATCTAGCCAAGGTAGTAAGGTGATACGAAGAAACAACACTCGTACTTTACTGGAATAGTGTCATTTCATGGTACGTGAAGGTATTGTTCTAGGGCATCAGATAACGAGACATGAAATCGAGGTAGATAAAGAAAAGGTAGACATTATTAAGAAACTCCCACTTCTAACATCTGTAAAGAATGTTAGGAGCATTTTGGGCCACGCCAGTTTCTATCGAACATTTATTAAGGACTTCTCCAAAATTGCTAAACCCTTATGCAAATTATTGGAGAAGGACACGACGTTCAAATTTGATGAGGAGTGCTTAAGAGCTTCCAAAGATTTGAAGAGTCGGTTAGTTTCGGCACCTATAATTGTTACACTAGACTGGGATTTGCCATTTGAATTGATGTGTGATGCAAGTGACTTTGCGATAAGAGCTGTCATGGGCCAGCGAAGAAACAAAGTTTTTCATCCTATCTACTACGCAAGTTGGACTCTGACAGGAGCCCAACTGAATTATATGGTAACAGAGAAAGAGTTACTTGCTATTGTGTTTGCTTTCAACAAGTTTCGATCCTATCTTGTAAGTACCGAAGTGACTGTCTATACGAACCATTCGACAATTAAGTATTTACTTTCCAAGAAAGATGCTAAGCCAAGACTGATCCGATGTGTACTTCTACTTCAAGAGTTCGATCTAGAAATTTATGATCGAAAGGGAGTAGAAAACTAAGTAGCAGACCACTTGTCCAGATTGGAGCCAGAAAAAGGGAATTCTCCACTTATACCCATTAAGGAGAAATTTCCAGATGAACACATACTGAAGTAAATCATGTCCATAATACCCCTTGCTTTGCTGATACTACTAACTATTTAGCTTGTAGTTTGATGCCGATTAATAAGAAGTATCATCAAAAGAAAAAGTTTTTTCACGATGTGTAGTACTTTTTCTGGGAAGAACCATGCTTGTTTAAAAAGTGTGCAGATCAAATGAACAGGAGATGCGTGGCAGAAGATAAAGTACATAAGATTCTATATCATTGCCACTCAGCTCTGAGTTGGGACACTTTGGAGGTACATGTACTGCAGCCAAAGTATTCCAAGCCAGATTCTTTTGGCTAACACTATTCAAAGACGCATATGCTTACGTAAAGAGTTGTGATCAATGTCAAAGGGTTGGAAACGTCACAAACAAAAATGAAATGCTTCGAACAAACATCATTGAGGTAGAATTATTTGATGTTTGGGGTATTGACTTTCTTTGGGTTGAGGCTAAAGCATATCCGACGAATGATGCTAAGGTTGTGATGAAGTTTTTGCAAAAGCATGTGTTCACAAGGTTTGGAACCCCGAGAGCTATCATCAGTGATGAAGGGTCCCATTTTGTGAACAAATGGTTGAAATGGTTACTCGACAAACATGGAGTGAATCATAAGGTTGCCATAGCTTACCATCCGCAGACGAATGGACAAGTTGAACTGGCAAAGAAAGAGATCAAAGGCATAGTCGAGCAGGTAGTTTGCCTGAACTGACGAGATTGATCCAAAAGATTGGACGATGCTTTATGGGCCTATAGGACAATATACAAGACACCTTTAGGGATGTCCCCTTATAGGTTGGTCTTTGGGAAAGCCTATCATCTGCCCATGGAGTTAAAGCACAAAGCTTATTGGGCTCTCCAACAAATCAACTTGGATCTTAAGCTTGCTAAAGAGAAATGGATGCTCCAACTCAACAAGTTAGAATAATTTCGAATGTTTTTATAGGAGAATGTCAATTTACTCAAGGAAAGACTTAAGAGATGACATGAAAAGCACATTCGAGTTCAAGAATTTGAAGCAGGTCAGCAAGTATTGTTATTCAATTCCAGATTAAGATTGAGTTAATTGAAAAAGTTCCAAAGTACGACAAGTTTTTAAAGGAAATGATGGCTAGGCATAAGAAAATAAAGGTAGGAGAACAACTTACTTTAAATGCTTCCTGTAGCATGATTATTACAAGATAGGTACCTTGAAAATTGAAAGACCTAAGGAGTTTTACTATTCCCATAGAGATAGGAAGTATTCACTTTAATAAAGCTCTATGCAATCTAGGAACTAGTATTAATTTAATGTCTCTAATAATTTTTGAAAAACTCCATTTAGGGGATTTGAAAACTACTCAAATAACCCTCCAACTGGCTGAAAGGTCTTCAGTACATTCAAAAGAAGTATCGAAAGATGTATTAGTCAAATGCGAAGCTTTATTATCCCTACAAATTTTGTGGTACTTGATTTTGAAGAAGATCGTGAGATACCGATCCTATTCAGAAAACCCTTTTTAGCCACTTTAAGATCCACCATTTATTTAGAAAAGAATGAATTAATTATGAAAATTAATGGTGAGGTTGAAACTTTTAAATGCCATCATCAATCAAGCGATGAAGATAAAAGGAAGTTAGGGGAACAATTTAGAAAATTATTTATTTTTAATGTCCCTAAGTCAAGGGACACGCTTCCTTTTATGCATACAGAAAAAATAAATAGGTTTAAAGAAAGAGGCAAATAGGCACAGATGGAATGGCACGATGAAAGATGGACCAATACCAACAGAATAGGGAAATCCTCCATCGATGAATTAGTAACACTGTGGGATGAATCCAATAGTAAAACATAAAAAAATAGTTGAATTGCTGTTTAACCTGTTGTAAATTAGTGTATATGAAACTAATCACCTAGATTAGATTTTGACTTTTATTTGATGTAGGTTCATATCTAAACTAAAACAACCTTAAAGTTGGAAGTTTTTAGCCGAAACAGAGTCAGTATCGTAACATCACCCTAGGGAGTCATGACATAGTAGACAATTTCCTTTAGACCTCGAAACTGCAGGGTGTGTCGCGACAACAACCCCAGTATCACAACATAGGTATTCTGCTAGGGATGTCGCGACACGGAACCCTTGTGTCACGACATTGCTGAAATTTTCTACAAGGTCGACCCAACCCTATTGCATAACCTGACGAAATAATCTTCATTTAACCCTATTTTTAACCCTTTAAAACCCTATTTTCTAACCTAAAACCATACCTACTTCTAATTAAAACACCCCTTAACCCCTAATTCCACAAACTCTCTCAAATCCCATAAAATCTCTTAAACCTTACACCCTAATTTCTTACACATTCTATTTATTTTTCACAAACTTTTCAACCATATTTAAGGCAATAAGGAATGGTACCATCGTGGGAAAGGAAAAACGAACTTTGATTAAAGGTAAAGGGTTCTTAAATTTAACTTTTTACTTTTATATTGAATTATTTTCTTAGTATTATATTAGAATATCATGCCTCCTAGAAAAGTTAGAAAAACCAATGAATCCGAACCATCGATGGATCAAAACTCCCCTAATTTTGCAAACCCGAATGTTGGGAAATATTTTATGGAACTTCAAGGAAAACCCTTTATCCAAGAGAGGGGATTCAATCTGTTAATGGTTATGTGTAAGGACATACAGCCTTTAGTTAGATATCATAGGTGGGAACCTTTTTGCATGATTTTGAAAGAGAATATTTTGGTTCCTATTATTCAAGAGTTTTATGCTTCTTTACAAGACCATGAGTTTAGAAATATTGAAGGTCGTATGTGAGATATGGTACTTGTGCGGGGGAAGCAAATGCGAGTAAACTCTTAAATCATTTGTGATTTTTATAATGCTCTATACTATGGGAATGATTTTATTAATGAAACTAATCTAGAATACTTTCAAGATATAGATATGGACAGTTTTATAAATTTCTTAACTTAGGGTAGGGGTGAATGGAACCGGTATCCAAGTATCCTTTCATAAAGCGATAATTTTTTTAGGCTAAAATGTGGGTCCAATTTGTATGCACAAGAATCACAGTTACTTTAAATGTTTCTAATGTTAATACTTTTATAGTAGTGTTACTCTATGTTATTTTATAGAAAAAGTAGGTATCTATCGGTAAATGGATTCATCAGAACATGAGGAGATGCACTGGTAGCCAGAAGGTAGGAGTCTTCTTCCCCACTTAGTGACAGTATTATGCAGAAAGACAGGTGTACCTATGAAATCATTGAGCAGTCGCTAAAATCATCAAAAAGTTTTATTGGCGACACCTTGTTCCAATAGTATACAGAATTGCAAGCCAAACAAATAAAGTATTGGAACAAGCGACAATAGGAAGTGACAGCTACACCGAATCCATTGCAAAGGTTGACACGAGCTCAACAAGATGTCTGTGAAAGTAGTCATCCAAAGCTTGATTGTATGATACAGTGGATCCAAGAGTCGGGACCAATATTCTAGGAATGTGCAAAGCAAAATAACATTTGGGTCCCTAATTACACACCTGGTGTGTTGGAGGTTAGGTTGGAAGTTAATGGAGAGTCACTCAAGTGGCTAATGTAGCATGTTGGATTTGAGTCGAACCAACTCGACTGAGTCTATCGTATTATATTTGTTGGTATCAGAGCTAACTAGGTTTGCCAAGCTGATTATTCGACAGGTAAATTTGCCAGAACGGTGAGGTACGTTCACCAAATTTGGGATAGTAGGCTCGCTAGAGTTGATAAGGTAAAATCATCAAACTACGAATGAAATTGACGTGACTATGAAAGTGTGATTGTTTGTTCGGGGTAGGACTGGGAACAACATTGCCTTGGTTCAACTGTATCCTTTGTAGGTTTATGGTTTGGGTTATCTATCCGCCATTTGCCATTCCAGTAAGTATATTTGTTAAGTGCGACCTGTGTTAGCAAGTATGTTTGTTAAATGCGAACAGAGTTCGCAAGTTTGTTTGTTAAGGTTAGGATATCCAATTGTGTATGTTTAATATCTTACCTAAACCAATGTATCGTGTACATTTTGAGTTATTAAAAATGCCTCCCCAAAGAGTGAATGCGATCAGTGTGAATAAAGCTGCCAACCTCTCTGAAGCTGACAAGAATTCGGTGGCGCATGAGCGACCTTGAAGGGAAAATATTTTGGAAGATGGTATGCAGCCACTAGTGCAAGCAATGACAAGAGATTTTCAACAAGCTGGTAGTGCCAACACTACCCTCACAAGCAAAGGGTTGCCATTGGAACATCTGTGAACTCTTGGATGTCGAGAAAATCCTTGAGCAGCTAGCATGTACTTATGAAGAGAAGTTGGGATGCCTTGTTTCCTTACTCACTGGCAAAGCCCATTATTGGTGGAACATAGTGAAACAAGGGACTACTGCGGACCGTTTAACGTGGATTTCTTCTTGAAAACCTTTAAGAAGAAATTTATGGGTGAGCAGTATATGGAAGCTCGTAAGTGAGAGTTTATCAATCTAGTGCAAGGTGTGCTATTTGTGGCTAAGTATGAGGCAAAATTTGTGCGATTGAATTAGTATGTAGTAGAGATGGTTTCACAGGAAAATGATCACTGTCAAAGGTTTTGTTTTCGATTGCATCGCAGCATACAACTCTATCTAGTAACTCAAGATACAACGCGCTCAAGTTATGTCTAATGTAGTATCAATAATGAAAGTGGAAAAGATGTTAGGTAAACGCTGTGAAGCCTATCTCGTATTTGTGATGTCTTCGCAGGACAAGGCGATAAGGGTTCACGAGGTACATAATGTAAAGGACTTTTCTTATGTGTTTCCTGACGAGCTACCTGATTTACCACCAAATTGCAAAGTGGAGTTCGCCATTGAGTTGTACCCTAGTAGTTCACCAGTGTCCATTATACCCTATCGCATGGCATCAAAAGAGCTTAAGGAACTAAAGATACAAATTCAAGAGTTGCTTGACAAATGTTTCATTCAACCAAGCATATCCCCATGAGGATTGTGAGTTCTATTTGTGATGAAGAATGATGGAAGCTTAAAATGTGCATTGACTATAAGCAGTTGAACAAGTTAACTGTCAAAAACAAGTACCTATTGCCAAGAATCGATGACCTGTTTGACCAGTTGCGAGGAGCCATAGTATTTTCAAAGATAGATCCATGATCTGGTTACTACCAACTTAAGGTGAATGAATTAGATGTGTTGAAGAAAACATTTAGAACAAGGTCTGGGCACTATGAGTTTTTAGTTATGCCTTTTGGGTTGACATATGCACCTACTGTATTCATGGACTTAATAAATCGAGTGTTCCATGAATATTCGGACCGATGTGCGGTGGTCTTCACAGATGTATTTTGGTGTATTCATGAACTGAGGAGGAACATGATGCTTATTTACAAACTGTGTTGCAAATTCTACACGATAAATAATTGTTCGTAATGTTTAGTAAGTGTGAATTATGGCTCAAAGACTTTGCACTTTTTTGGCACATGGTTTCAGCAGAAGGGGTTTTTATGGACATAAAGAAGATCGAAGTAATTGTAGAGTGGATATCGCCAAAGAGTGTTACTATCGAAGGTTTGTTGGGGGGTTCACCACCATAGTAGCAGCCTTAATGAAGTTATTCTAGAAAAATGAATAGTTTGCATGGACTGAAGAAATGCAGCAGAGCTTCGACAACCAGGGAAGGATTTTGCGATCTTTAGTGATGCCTCGCACACTGGGCTAAGATATGTACCGATGCAGGTAGGGAAGGTAGTAGTTTATCCTTCCAGACAATCGAAGATGCATGAGTGGAACTATCCAACCCACGATCTGGAGTTAGTAGATGAGGTGTTCGCACTCAAGATTTGGCAACACTACTTTTACAACAAGCGATGTACTATTTACACAGGCCATAAGTGCATCAAGTATTTACTCACGCAAAAGGAACTAAACTTGCAACAGAGAACGTGGATAGAGTTACTTAAGGACTATGACTGTGTGATAAAGTATCACCTAGGCAAGGCAAACGTAGTAGCTGATGCACTAAGCAAGAAGTCAGTATGCGAGCACTATTCGTGCAACTGAGTGTAATGAGTGATGGAGGATTACTCGCAGAGCTGCATGTAAGGCCATCTTTATCATAGCAAATCAAAGAAAAATAGCCAACAGTGAGGGGACTTCACATTAAATAATGAAGAAGTAATCTATTTTCGTGGAAGACTTTGTGTGCCGAATGATAAGGAGATTTAAATGTTATCCTCAGTAAGGACCACAATAGTACCTATGCAATTCACCCTGGAAGTAACAAGATGTATCGTGACCTTCACAAACTATACTGGTGGCCTAGTTTGAAGCGAGTTGTTACAGCCTTTTTAGCGAACTGTTTAATTTGTTAGAAGGTGAAAGCAAAACATCAATATCCTTTAGGATTGCTTCAACCACTAAAAATTACAGAGTGGAAGTGGGAAAGAATCATCATGGATTTTGTGCTAGGTTTCCCACTAATTTTAACAAAGAAAGTTGCTATTTGGGTGATTGTGGATCTATAAGGCCCCGAAAATAGGTTTCATAGTTTGGGGTAATTTTATTGTGTTTCGAGTGAAAATTGGGAATTATTCAGGTTAATTAGTGATTTATATTCTTAATTAGTTAACTTAATTTCATCTAAAAATCGGTAAATAATATTCCAAAAAAAGAAAAATATTTTTAGAAAAATTAATTTTATGGTTTTAAATAATTTTTGGGTAAAATAAATATTTTGGGTTAAATTGGAATTTAAAAATAATTTAAATGGTGGTTTAATTGGGTGATTTAAAATATTAATTACATGTGACTAATTTGAAAACCAAGGGAAATGTGGAAGAGGTTTTATAGTAAATAAACCATATTTTTAGAATTTTAGAGGAAAATGAGCAAATTGTAAAACAAGGGAAAATGAGGAGTGGCCTGATGGAAAATTCCCCAAATTTTGAAAATCAAGTGGGGATTTTCAATTTTAAAAACTCTGCAACTACCTCATTTTTCACTCAATTTTCACCCGAATTGAGATCTTTTTCTCTCTTTTTTTTTTCTTGTTTCCATAAACCAAATATCAGAGAATAGATCAAAATCTTTTCTCTCCTAAAATTCTCTCTAAAATCGCTCGAAATAATTTTCAAAGTTGGGTAAAAATTTATTCGAATTTCTTCAAGAATTTTGATTCAAACTTCCAAATTAATGATTTGAGTTCAATTCAAGGTAATCTTTATCTCTGAACTTGTTTTTAAGTTGATTTCAATCATTATTTGTTAATTAAAGTGATTATAATGGATTTTCAACTTCGACCAACAATGGTGGATCTTTAATTTTGAGTTGGAATGCAAATATTAATGGATGTCTAAGCTCAAAATAGATTTAATAAGAGGTTTGTAATCTTAAACCAAAAGATCAAACACGTTTTATGGATCAATTTTGAGAAATTCAAATTTGAGTAAGAACATGGATGATTTTTCTGAAAAATTATGAAATGGGTTAAATGATGAAATTAACACTTAGAATACATGTTATTGGACTAGGAATGAAGATTAGAAGTGATTTGAGG
>CM025251.1:25524898-25543980 GCA_013677275.1 Gossypium schwendimanii
TTTGATTTATGCATGATTGGGTGCAAATTACTTGATGTTTTTACTATCATTCACTGAGCTTTTTAAGCTTACACCCTCACATTTCGTGTAGAGAATTTTCGGGCGTAAGGAGCTGAGAAGCTAGTGCAAGGGTGATCCAAGAATAAGGCTCGATAGTGTTTTAAGTAATTTACTTTAGAGACTATATAGGGGTATTGCGATGCTTTTGGGACTAGTGTTATTTTACTTGTAATGGACATTGGACATTAAATTTTGGACTATAATTTTGGTAATTTTATAATTACTTTAATACATGATTTTATGTCTAATTGATGTTTGATTTATGGTATGTTGATGGGTGTTCGTACGATGGTTGATAACACGATGTATGAAGCATGTATTTTATACTAACAATGTTCAATTGAAGCTTACCATGGAGTAGATTACTTGCGACTAAGGTACGTAGCTTGTGTGAATTAATTGGTGTTTGCTATGTGTGCAATTGGGTGTTAAATTTTGATTAATTTTTGCATATTTGTTATGAATAAATTAAATTGGAGATGTGTGGATGTTTATAGTAATTAATTGTAGCTATTTCGAATTTAATGGGTAAGTAAAATATGTAAAATTGAGTAATTAAAATGAATTTTTGACAAAATAGGTGCATTGGTTTGCACACGGGGGTTTTTAGGGGTTAGATTTTTGGATTTTGTAATCTAGTATTCTAATTTGCTTAATTTATAATTTACTCCTAAAACTTGATTAGATTAATTGAAGCCTTTAATGATAGGGAAACTTGGTAATATTTTAGGATTAGACTTGTAACTATTAATATTTGGTAGAGACACTCTTAATTTTTAATTTGGAAAATGTACTAAAAGTTTGTAAAAGTTGTGATTTAGTCCTTAATAATAAAACTTGAATTAGACATAGTAAATGAACTCGAATTAAGCTGAAATTTTTAGGTCTTGCATAATTTAACTAAAAGAAGGTCGGTAACTATTTAGAAATAAAATCAGGATAGTTTAACCTTAGGTGATAAAATGACCAAAATACCCTTAGGTTTAAATACTTGGAAAAAGTTTAAAAATGGTTCACAAATGGCTTCCGCATTAATAAATGATATTTAATTAGTTGTAAATGAGGTGTTATAAGTTTGGGGTGGGTGTTGGGTGGTCGTTAGCTGAAGAGTCACTTCAGTGGCTAATGTAACGCTTTGGCTTTGGGTCGGTCCGTCCCGATTGGGTTTGAGGTATCACAGGATTGCCTTACCAAAATTCCACATTTCTTAGCTGTTCGCACAAGCTACACTTTGCAAAGGCTCGTAGAGATGTACATCATCGAGGTAGTGAGACTTCATGGTGTACAAGTTTCTTTTATTTCTGATCGAGATCCTTGATTCACTTTGAAATTTTGATAGAGTTCGAAAAAGGCTTCAAACCCAAAGCCAATTGATATGTTTAATTTCAACGTTGCGTATCATCCTCAACAAATGGCCAATTGATATGTCGTAATTCGTGGTAGCAGATTAAACTAGTTTTCATACTTAAGGTGCTTGAATACTAGCAATTCTATTATGTTTTATTTAGTTTTTCTATTTTAGTTTTAATTCAATAAAAAGTGTAATTTGAATTTTTTCATGAACTTGTGCGCCGAAAGAGGCCTAAGGGAGGATTAACATACTTAGCGAGTGTGCAGGACACCATTCAAAGGCATGAGAGCTCAAGGCTAGTTGCCATATTGCAACACAAGAGTCCAATGTCACAACATAGTAATCAGAGTGCCAAAATTCCAAGACTACCTTAGGTATCGAGACACAACCAGTGGTTGTTGTGACACACCCTAAAGCTGAACCTAAAGCCAAGCAACTTGCCTTTAATGTCGCGACACAGGCATTGGATGTCGTGACATCGACCCTATATAGGAAGAATTACAAGCGAAGGGCATTTTGGTCCACACAATGAAAATTAACATAAAAACGTCATCTGATCTAGGGCTAACGATGATGACCAACCCTAACATTATAAATAGATTCATAAGACACTTGAGAAGGATGACTTTCAGAACTTAGAATTTTCTTTGTAATTTAGATTTCAGTTTTCAGTTCTTTTTAGGCTTAGGAATTATTTTCAATTGTTTCGTCGTGTTCATCGGAAGATCAAATTTGTATATCCAATACAAACTCTGTGGATTTCTAAGCATCAATTATTAAATACAATTCAGGATTCTTCATAAACCTTTGTTCTTGATTCGTTCTTTATGTGTATCTTATTTATTATGTTTACCATGTTTATGGAATCTATGAGGAACTAATCCTCTTATAGGTGATTAGCGAGTGGAAGTGTAATTAATTAATTTCTATGTAGGGTTTTCTTAGCGGATCAACTATTTGGGATAGGAAGAACTTAAATCCTAGGCCTAACAACCCTAAGAAGTTATCTAGGTTGGAATTAACCAAAAATTGGTATTGCCTATCTGTGAACCCCTTAACCCAATCCGCTTTGGATTGTGAGGTCGAGAGATAGGTAGTTCTTGTCGACTTATTAGTTTAGTGGAAGATCAAGATATCCTGCTAGGAGAGAGACTAGTTGATTGAGTACAAACCCAAAATAGGAATCAGTTATAACCACCGAAGTGAGCTAATAGCCCATACTCAGATTTGGTTGAATTTATCCATTAGTTTTTTGTTGTCACTATTTTATGCATATTTATTTCTTGTCTTATAAAACTTAAATTCTGTTATTTATATTTAGTCGTAATATAATTTTTTAAAGTACTAATTAGATCTATTTTTGTTTAGGTTCATATTGATTTAGTACTCACAGAGTACTTACTGACTCCGTTGTAAACTATATTACAACATGACCCGTATACTTATAGGCACCTCCTCAATCTTATATCTTTAGTTGCATTATTCACACTCTGGATGTTATTATGTCTAGAGGCGGCCACTGATCTGTGGAGTGATACTGATGCTAGAAGACATATTCAGAAGCTATGTGTTAGAGTTCACATAACCTGGGAACGTTACTCACCTTTGGCAGAATTTGCGTATAACAACAGTTACAAATCAAGTATTTAGATGGCACCCTTTGAAGCTTTGTATAGAAAGAAATGTCGAACAAATTGTATTCATTTCAAATCCCTTCAAAAGTTTTTCTCGTCATTCAAGTGATGTGGTTTAACTACTACTTATTGTTAAAATTAATTAAATTGCTTTTATCTCCATTTTCACTCGCTTTCATGCAAGTATATATCATTATGCCCTCCTGCTCTTCCTCTTTTCACCACTAGACATTTAACACTTATATCTTAATTGATAGCACATAGAGGATTGACATTAATAAAGCTAATAAGCAAACATTTTAACGTCATGATTTTTAAGGGGTTTTCATGTAGTGGAAAAAAGATTTAAAGAATTTCAAAATTGACCCAGAACAAGGTTAAAGAAGCCATTCACAAGGTTGACAACAATTGTAAACCCTCTCAATACTTAAATCACCACTCCTAAAACTAAAGGTAATCAATTACCTCTTTGTACAAATAAGTTTTTGTCTCATTTCTTTATGAAAAACCAAAAACACATTCGTTATAAACTTCTATTTAATGACAAAGCAACTAACAATCCTATTGATTATTATAGATTAACATAAAATTTAATTTTGAATAAACCTCTCGTATTGTTGAATCCTTAACTTTGTAAATTAAAGAATAAATTATTTTTCATGCATTTTCATTTCTGCTAGATACCTTGCATTTAGGTAGATTCACATGTTCTTAGTATGTTAATATGTATTTTGTTTTAGCTGAGGCATTTTGGAGCATAGGTGACCTTTTAATTTGGTATATAGAACTGTCGCGCTCAAAGTGGATGGTATGGGATCCACATGTGCCAAGTCATGGAGGATATGATTGTTTGAATGATATTTCAGATTATAGAGGATTGGGACTATATGAAAGATGAGGCTCATTTTGATAAAAGAAGTGAATTAACAAATTATGTTAAAGAGGCTGCAACCCATGTGGCTCAAGAGGAGGGGAGACCAAACCTTGTGGTCGAAAGTGAAATGGGTCTAGTTGACAATATTGATTCTGGAAGATTTTGTTAGGGTCGGGATGTGCCATTTTAAGTTTTTTTTTGTTGGCTATTGACCCGTATAAATAATGAGAAAAAAGGAATAGAGAAGATTGGGCACACAAATTTACATGGAAAAACTCCTCCAATCAAGAGGATAAAAAAACCATGGGTAAAGGAGACTTCACTAATGAGCAAGCAAACGAAGTAAGATGGAGAAATTCAAAACAAACCCTAACCAGCTCTCTCTGGCTAAAAATATAAAATTCCCTAAAGCTCTCTAAAACTCTCTCTTGATTTTCTCTCTGATGTTGTATTATTTTTTTTTATCTTTTTCTAAGGTTACTAAGGCTCTTTAAATAAGCTAATATTAGAGTTCTAATATGACTATAATATCTCTGGTGTAATCAAATTTTAACTAGGAAAATTAACCCTGCTGAGTCTAATACGTAACCGCTTTAAGTTTTGAATTCATTACATCATCGCGACCTCCCAAGCTCCTCATTGCGACGTCACCATTACTTTGCCTCTATTTCGAGCGTCATCACGTCGTTGTGATGTCACATGATTCCTCATCATGACATTGCCTCTTCTTGACTTTAGTTTAATCAAAAATACAAGATACACTCCGTAAATCTCCATGTTGACTCGTATTTTAACATGAAAGCTTTGTCAGGCCCCCTCATGGGCCTAACTCGATCTTTACAAGATACTTACGAAGACCAAAGAGTGTTTGAACTTGGAAACTAGAATACTCTTATTCAAAACGATCATACCTTTCTTGCTCATATGACCAAGTCGAATATGCCACGACTGAGTTGACTCCAACTTCGTAATAGAAGACAAAATTGTTGCTGCACCAGTCATTGTTAAACCCTACAGAATATATAGACTATTGGTTTTCTAATCTTTCATCAAAACGAGAGCTCCATGAGATACCTTAATGTTGCTTGACTTGATGATGATTCTATAATTTTTTGAGTCTAACATACTTAGGGAGATGAGGTTTTCCTTTAAATTAGACACATGTCTGACGCTTGACAACATAATGGTAATCTCATCATGCATCTTGATCTAAACGGTACCAATACCAATTATCTTGCAAAAAGTAGTGCTTACTGATTATCTTACAGTGCCCATGAGTGCAATTCCACCTTTTACTAGACTATATGTGGAGAACCAGTCCTTATTGGAACACACATGGTAAGAATAGCTCGAATCCAAGATCCACTGGGACGTCAGCTTAGACCTTTCAGTCGTAGACATCAACAACCAATCATCACCCTTGTCCTCGGGCACACTAGCATTGGCTACCTCGACCTTTTGCTTTCCTTTCTCATGACTCTCAACAATTGTAACTCCCTAAACCCGATCTGATGAACCAAATCCAAATCTAGAGTGTTACCACTCAAATTTAATGTACTTAAACCTACTTATTCATATTTCAATCAATTACGACAGCTAAAGTTCAAACTTCTTAATAAAATACGTAATTATAAACAATAACAAAACTTAAATGGTATACATAGAAATTTTAATTACAACTAGAACTAGACTGATGCTCTGGCCTATACAGTTATCCAGTGTAGAAAATTTTTATATTTATCAGCATAGACTCGATCCCACCATCAAGCTCACTCTATTTGCATAATAGCCCAATATGCCACTCCTTCCGCGTAGTCTTATCATCATCCCTCCAGGCAAAGACCTTTAAAAGCTCACCTAAAACATAACAAAAAAGTAAGTTCGAGAGAACCTAGTGAGGCAAACATCAATTACCTAAATCATTCTTGCACGTCACATCAAGTGTTTAAATGGTTATTTTTTACTCTTATCTTTAAACTTGTCTCTACCGAAAACTTCCTCAATTTCATTTCTTTACACACGCTTGTTATGATGAATTACTCTGAGACTATTTTTTTCTTCAATGATCTCACTATTTACTTTTAAGGACAATAAGAAATACGCTGATTACTAGTACAAAGTCCACTGTAGGAGCGTCCTTCATGGTTTATCCTTAGGAGTCTTTCTAGAACATGCCACCAGAGTAGCCCATCTTGTGTGCGCCATAAAAACTTTCTTTATAGGATTCGCCAGAGAGGTTGCTCTTTCATAATCTGCCAGAAGGGCATTTTCTTTATACGTTACTACCAAGACTTTAATTTCAGAGGTTGCCTTACCAATTGTTTCTTCAAAGTTCGCCAAGAATTCCATTTCTTTCATTTAGGGTCCACCATAAAGGCATTTCCTTTAGATGGTTGTCACAAGGGCCATTCTTTAAAGTGTGCTACAATAGCATTCCCTTCATAGATTACCACAAAGACATCATTATCATGGATCACCATAAAAGCTTCCTTTTCATAGATTGCCACAAAAGCATCATTATCATGGATCACCATAAAAGCTTCATTTTCATAGATCGCCACAAAGGCTTCCTTATCATAGATCATCACAAAAGCTTCCTTATCATAGATCGCCACCAAGGCTTCCTTTTCATAGATCACCACATGTCGCGTGTGAAATGATATACGATTTTGTGCAAGTATACATGTCGATTCAAGTAATAAAGTGATGAGTGAGTATCGTTCCTGAGAGGATCAAATTGAGGCACAAAAGTGGTTAAGATATTATTAATAAATTGTGATTAATACTATGGCAAAAGTGAAAGCAGAATGTAATGGCGATAACGAGAGTGTTTATCCGAATAGAGTGTAAACAAAGAAATAAACAACTAAATATGTTGTTGCAAAGATACTAAGAGAAAGAATAAAGCTAGAGTGATGTTGATTGGAAAGGTCAGGATTACCTAAAATCGACCTTTACTGTCAATAATGCCTTGGCAAAATCGTATCTACTTTGCTGCACAAAATACTTCTAAAATGGCTTGGCTCTCGCGAAAGCAAAACCTCAAGTTACCTTGCCTGTGTCTATAGGCTTTTAGATATCTTGCATGGGTTCCTTCTATATGATCGTGACTCTATGTCTAGAGTCGACTACAAGTGTCTATTGAATACTTGCTCATTTCATTTAATTTTAATCCAACCCTTTCGGAATTAGAATCAGTTTATAAGTTTCCAAACAGTCTTCTATGTCTAGAGATCGCTTCCATTTTAATTAAGAAATAAGAAAAATCAAATGAAATAGTAAAGTAAATTAGATATATACTGTATCCATAAAAATAAGTTAAGGTTTCATCGAAAGTAATCCCAGCCCTATAAGATTTAGCTCATAGGCTGGGAAATAAAAATCCAAACCAAAATATTATCCGAAAGTGTGTTCAACTACATCAATTCAATATTTCACAGAAACACTAATGGAAATAATGAAAGAACTTTGGGAAATAGCTTTCACTTACCCAGTCCACATTTCGGCAGCATAGATTCCTCTGATGGCTAAGAAAGACTACCTTCGACTTCCTTTCCTTTGCATAGCCAAACCCTTATTCATTCCTAAGGATCTCTCCCACTTTTTTTGTTCCTTTTTTTGTGTTTCCCCCTTTGGCTTTTTATAAGATTTTTCCCTAAGGTAAATCCAACAACCTATGTTTATCTTCTACTCTTTTAAATTCTTTTTTCAACAACCTATTCACACCATAGCATCACCATCATACCATATTTTTCTAATTTTAGGTTCATTGTTGACCACTTCCTATAAAAACATCTCAATATTACCATACATACAATAGTCAGCTTAAAGACTCACCTGACAACCATAGATAGTAGCTTGAACGCCAGATCCTCATTTAAGTAGGGATTGCAGCAACCACTGCCTTGTAAAACAGAAGATCACCATAAAAACCTATTTGAACAACTTATACAATCATCTTATACCCAGATAATCCCCTAAATAGAGCCTTACTTTTTTATACACTCAAATAATTTACTTGCAAGGCCATAAGACTTACCTTAACATGGAGAATCACGTATAAAATTTAGGGTTTTTATGTTCATCTTCAAGGAATACTTTCAGTTCCTCTTGCCGTAGTTTCCAATGTTTTTGAAGAGAGAAGAAAAAAACTCCTGTTGTTCAAACTTAAAGACTTATTAATATAATCTAAGTCTTTATTGGAACTTGACAAATGTCACATCACTAATTGAGTATTTCCCCTTATCTTTAACTATCTTGGTTCATATTCAGTTAGCTCCTAACCAGCTTACCTTGTAACTTAACTTGTATAGTTCCACAGAAAAAGGGCATACTATACCTCCGACATGGACTCAAACCTATAATAGCGATTCAATTGATCACATCTTTATTCCAATAAATCATAGCAACCTAGCGTTAAAC
The DNA here is from genome assembly GCA_013677275.1 of Gossypium schwendimanii. Lineage (NCBI taxonomy): Eukaryota > Viridiplantae > Streptophyta > Magnoliopsida > Malvales > Malvaceae > Gossypium > Gossypium schwendimanii. The sequence continues at coordinate 25,533,240 of CM025251.1, forward strand.
CCTCATCATCTTAAACACATAACTGTATATGCCCACTCTTTGTGCCAAGAAGGGGCACTTGGGCGAATACCACTATGCCAATCATATTTCTTAAGAACTACGCCAAACCTTGTGCCTGCCAAAATCAAGGTGTTATAGTAGCCCTCCTGTTTTTATTTTGTAGCTTATAACATTTTGCCTTAATGTAACCCAACTTTTTGCAGTAGCTACATGTCTTGTCTCAATTCATTGACTTCGATCTTGTCCTATTTCCTGTAACCAGAATCGAGACTTGCCCATTTAACTTGCAATTTGAACCTAACTTATTGTCGAGTTTATCTTTGCTCAAAAATTTTACCTTCATGTCGTCAAATGAGAGTTTATCTCTACTACAAATCAAAGTTTCCCTGAATGTCTTATATGAAAAGGGTAAAGAGCACAATAATAACATAGTATAATCTTCATCATCTATATTAGCCTCAACATTCTTCAAATAATTCAAGAGAGTAAAGAATTCACTGATGCGAGCCCTAATAAATGCTCATGTGACTATACAGAACGTGTATAGGCGTTGTTTCAACACTAATCGATTAGTCAGAGAATTTGTCATGTAAAGGGTTTATAACTTCTTCCATAAAGAGGATGTCGTTTTCTCTATAAACACCTCCTACAACACATTGTACATAAAGCACAGCTGAATTGTAGACAGAGCCTTCTCATCAAGCTCATCCCATTCCAACTAATTTGAATCTGTGGGCTTTTGCCCTGAACTACTTTCTTTAGGTTGTTTTGAACCAGTATTGTAGTCATTCAAACTTGCCATAAACTAAAATTTGTGATTCCATCAAACTTCTCGATGTCGAATTTTATTGTCGTCATCTATGAATGGGTTGATTGTGAAATCCTAACCAAGCTCTGATACCAATTTGTTAGAGATTGACTTGTATAAACAACGAGAAAAAAGGAATAGAGAAAAGTGGGCACTTAAATTTACGTGGAAAAACTCCTCCAATCAAGAAGATAAAAGCCACGGGCAAAGGAGATTTCACTAATGAGCAAACAAATAAATAGTACAAGATGGAGAAATTCAAAACAAATCCTTAACCCCGAATACAAAGCTTTCTCTTGCTAAAAATAAAAAATCCCCTAAAAGCTCTCTAAAACTCTCTTTTGATTTTTCTCACTAATATTTTATTATTTTATTCTCTTTTTCTAGGGCTACTAAGGCCCTTTAAAAAAAAGCTAAGATTAGAGTTCTAATATGACTATAATATCTCTGGTGTAATTAGATTTTTATTGGGAATATTAACCCTGCTGAGAGTCTAATACATAATTGTTTTAAGTTTGAAATTTGTCACGTCGTCACGATGTCCTAGGCTTTTTGTTGTGACATCACCTCTACTTTGCCTCTGTTTTAAGCGTCATTGCATCGTTGCGACGTCGCATGATTCCTCGTCATGACGTCGCCTCTGCTTTGATTTTGGTTTAGCCAAAAAATGCAAGACACACTCTACATTTTTTAGGTGATTTAGAGTGAAAGTTTAAGGTAGGTATTGCACCAATTTGTTTTCTAGCAATTACATAATCCTTTCCTTTGTACTGAAGGAGTTTGTGTTGGTACCTTATCTTTGTATCGATATCTTTGGTTGGCTGTGACATCTGTTTTTCTTTTATGGTTTTGATTATTGGGTTTTTTTCATATTTGGAATAAAATATCCTTTAAAATTTTGAGGTGTGTCATCGATAATCAAGAAAGGAAACATGATAAAAGCAATATTCAAGGATTTGCTTCTTGTTGGGTTAGCAAACATGTTTTAACTGAGAAAATATATTGTTGCAATGGGTGTTATCAACTTTGGATTGTGTTTTCTTCTTGTTTTTCCAAAAGAAGATTATCCCATGGATCGTTTGAAGAATTAAGAATGTCATCAAGGTAAAGTAGCGCTAATGATATTGAGAGTGATTAATGTTGGAACGACATTTCTACAAGAATTTGAATCTATAAAATTTGGTGTGCATAATTTAGGAGTGTTATATCTTCATCTGTGTTAAGACACGTGATAAGCTAGAAACACACCCAAACAGTAACTTTGTCATTAGCGAACCGGGAAGTCACCTGTGAGTTTTCCCTTTCGGGATGACCATCCAAACAAGTGCAGACCATCTGTTGTCTGATCTAAGAATCTTTATCAAAAATGTGAAGTTGAGATCACCAAACACCATATAGATTCAATTGCTCCGTACTATCAAGTCAGGATAAATGACAATATTTGTCCCTGCATAGACATCCTTGTCCCATTGAAGACATTAACCCCACATGTTCCATATTATTACTTAAAGGCAAGTCCAACATGTTAACATGACCTAACATGGAACCCATACCTATAAATACCACCAGGAACGAGAAAGAAAGAATTGACTCTCAAAGATTCTGAGCCTACACTTTGCTAACTCACCTTTATCCCTCAGCCTTAATACACTTCTTATCTTCATTCTTTACAACCTCCAACTATATGTTCTAAGTGGGTGAATTGACCTCCACAACAACCACCACTCTCTCCTCCATATTCCCTCCTTGTTGAATCACTATATCAACAAGTAGTATTATTAAAATGATTATTTGATTTTTACCACTATTGTTTTGGTTTGGGGACTTGGTTGGTGAAACAAAACACTCATGCTTGAATTGATGGCTTTTTAAATGTTGAATCAAATTCAAAGGCTAAGGATTGGTTATTTTCTAAATAGCACCGAAGATTAACAAGCAAGTTTGTGGAGACTGGTGAGTTCTCTTTCAAAAATTTGTGCAGGGAAGCTAATTATTTTATGGAAAAAATAACTATAGAGAAGCTGGAAAGTTCTTGTATTTAGCCAATTATTTTTTGAATGTTAGTGTGAGTTATATGGACCAAAAGCAACTTAGATTGCATTTGGTAGACAAATGTAACTTGTCATATTTAGTTTCCATTTTAGATCAAAGTTGTTGGACTCTTTAAAAGTGAGGATTTTTAGTAGCACTAGCAAAAATCATGGAGAAAAACAAGTCAAGCAAGGATAAATTGAAGAATTTCAATGTGATTAAGTTTCCTTATATTAAAATATTCATTTTCCTTAAAAGATTACATCAAGAAGATCTCTGTTTATTTTATTTCATATTGAAGATGTTATCTAGCTAAATTCAAGGGAATTAGAATTTTGAATTGATTGTAATTGTGCAAGCCATTGTATGTTTATTTAAGAGAAAGCTTATCATTGATTTATTTATGTACGAAACTGAGATAGCACTTATTCTTTTTGGGTGTGCTTGGTTGGGTGGAGAATTGGAGGGATAGGAGAAAGGAAAGGAAAAGTAGAAAGAAAATACGCTTGGTTGGGAAGAAAAGAGAGAGGAAAGAAAATTGGAGAAAGTATCGTTTTCCATCCTAATACATAAAAATCAATCTTCCCAAATTGGAATGATGAAAGGAGAGGAAATGAGAAAGATGTGCATGTTAGTTCAAAATTATGCATTTTTCAATGTTTTATTTTCTTTCCTTCCATTTTTCGGCTCTACCAAGCAATGGATGGAAAGAAAAAGTAGTTTTCTTTTCATTTTTCATCCCTCCTACCAAGAACACCTATGGAAAGAAAAAATATGTTTTTCATCCCTCTAGTTTTTTATGTTTTTCATCCCTCTAGTTTTCTATCCCTTTAGTTTTTCATCCTTTCAATTTTCTTTTCTCTCTAACAAGCAAAGCCTTCATGTTAGGAAATTAGAAAATCTTAGTAGGGAAAATGATTTAGATTGTAAGAAGTTTTTTAATTACGCAATTAAATTTATGTGTTCATATCTTATTTTATAATTGTTAGTAAATTAGTCTAATTGCTACTGAACGTGCATGTGGAAGGTAAAATCCAATGTTGTTAGAACTAGACCAAACTGGTTGGTTGGATCGGGAACTGACCAAGGTACCAACCCAAAAGTGGCTTTGAACTAGTTAGACTGGCAACCAATAGGAACTGGTTGGACCCAGAAATTTCAAAATTTTAATAATTTTTTAATCAGATCGGTTGAACAGTTGGACAGATTGGACTGACAAATCGGAGGCCTGACCAGGTAAACACTAGTTCGATTTTAAAAAGATTGGTAAAATCAAGAACACAACGAATATGGATGGGTTGGAAAGTTTATGTATGTTTAACGTGAGGCCATCAATGTCTTGATTTTTTATGTTCGGGAGTCACACTATTTCGTGTGTAGTTGTTGTTTTATTATTAGGAACATTAGGAGACTATTTTATGCCCTTGTTTGAATATTAATATCTGTATTGCCCTTGTTTGTTTTTCTCTTATTAATATTCTTCTATTGCTTACCAAATACATATATACGCTAGTATAAGGGTGTAATCAAGTCGAGCTGAGCTCAAATATAGTAAAGCTCGAGCTTAACTCAAAATTCGGAGCTCGATACTTGGCTTAAGCTCAATTGAACATCTATTTTTAAGCTCGAGCTCAGCTTGAGTTATAATTAAGCTACTCAAGCTTGAGCTCGATTAAGATTGGTTACCAAATTTTGTACTTAAGCTTGAACTCGAGCTTAAGCTCGGTTCAATAATTAAGCTTAAGGTTAACAGTATATATTAATAGCAATAATATAATTTAATAATATAAAAATATGAAAAGCTCGATAAGGCCCGCGAGCTGTTTGAGTCAAGTACTACTAAGCTCGAATTTGGCTCAACTAATAGAATGTGCTTGAATCGAACTCGAGTAGCTTGGGAGCACTAGTGTCTCATTTACACCCCTATGCTAGATAAGTATTTATATTGACCATTAGGGAAAAAAATTTGGGAAGCTGGGAGATTGAACCGTGGAGTACTCTAAGAATGGCTCAACTTTAGAGCCAAGGAATAAAAATGAATGAAGTGGATTCAAATATTTGTGATATTCAATTATCAATTTACAGAACATAATCGTCTGAATTTAAATAATATTTTGATTTGAATGTTTTATTTATTATCCGTAACGAATTTGGAGTGGATGTAGATATTAACCTTCGAATATCCACTTTTTTAACCCATTTTATTTTTAGGAATAAATTAGAATTCAAAATCGATATTCGAATTCATTTTTTTAATAAAAAATTGGATTTGGATTCTCATATTTAAACTCATTATTCACTTTAATCTTTTAAGAATTTTATTTAAAATTAAATTCATAAATGTTAAATGCTAATATCTAATGAATTCAAATATCCAAAAAAATAATTTAATTACTCATATTCAAATTCAAATAATAAAATTTAAACTTAATGTGTACGATAAACAATGGCTCATGTTGAGACAAGCTTCGAGAGGTATAGCTAAAATTTTTAAATATTTTAAAAGTTTAATGATATTTAAACAAAAAAAAAACTGAAGGATCCAATTAAAATTTTTAAAAGAGTGTGATTAAAATTTTCAAAGAAATTTAAAAAAAAAAAGTATAAAAGAATTTGAGACGACAAATTAAAACTTTCAGTAAATTTCAACGAGAAAATATTTTTTTCCAAAACTTTTGAGAACCAAAGCCCTTATGGAAAAACAATCTCGGATTTTCAAAATTATAAATTTAAATTCAAATATTATAAAAACGGTATATATCCAACCCGTTAACTTTTACTGAAATAGGGTCCAACTGTAGACCTACAGCTAGCTCGGTCCACAATCCACATGCATGGAAAAAAAGAGGCTGCAACAATTAAGCCATCCATTTTTCTTACCTTCCCACCCAAATAAACGGTGCCGATTACAGTGCCATCTTTCAGATATTGAATTTTAAAATTAAATTTGAAGTACTCATTTTTAACTTAAAATTTGAAATAATTTGTTACCATTATAAATTAAATCGCTTTGAGCAGCGAACCATGAAAAGAAATTTTAATGACACGTGGGATTACTTTTTTTATTGATTTTCTCTTAATTGAAAATTGAATAAAAAATTCAAATTTGTATATATAAATATTATTTTTATTATTTTCCTTTTAATTTTAAATGTTTTAGTATTTAAAATTATTTTTGACAGTTTAGTGGTTTTTATTTTTAAAATTTTTTAACATTTAAAATTATTTTTAAAAACCTCTAAAGCTCTTTCACATGTTAGTGATCTTTTAAGGAAGTTCTTATTATTTTCATTTTATTTTTAAACTTTTTAACATTTTAATTTATTTTTTAACACTTTAAGGCTCTGTCGTCTGTTAATGGTCTTTTAAGAAGTTGAAGAATTCCTCGGCAACCAACAAAGCTACCTTTTTAAGGTTATATTTTTATTTTAGGTTTAAACTATAAATTTGTACTTAAGTTATATCATTTTTTTTTATTTTGATATTTAATTTTTTATCATAAATAGTACTTTAATTATATTTTTTTCCTCAAGTAGGTATCCTCATTAGTCAAACCATTAAGTATATTTTAAAAGAAGATTAACTCACAAATTTGTACCTAAACTATGTATTCTTTCTCATTTTGGGTATCTAAACATTTTTTTGTCACAAATACCTAAACTATTTTTTTTCCAAGTTGCTACCTTTGTTAGTTCAATCATCAGTTGAACCGTTAAATATATATATTTTTAAAACATTTCAAAATTGACAAGTGGAAAAACAAGAGAAAAAGTATTATTTCTCTCTCTCTTTTTTTCATTTTTTAGAATTAGACTAATGGTCAAACCAGTCAAGCCACCATTTCTTGATTTGATAAATTCATCTAATTTAATCAAATAAATTATTAAAAAATCAAAGAGAAAAAGTAATTCAATTGTTTTTTTTTTTTAGTTTTGCTCAATTGATTTGTATCGATTCACAAATCAATCGGTTCACCCCTATCTTCGAAACAATATCCCGACCAATTCCAAGTCTAGTTTTGAAAGCACTAATTTTGATCGATAAAATAACTTTTTTGATCCAATCAGGTAGAGCAATGATGTAAGCATGGCCACATCATGTGATTAGTAACAATGTGGGCTTTGGATTGGGCCAAGATCCAATTCCACATCTCAATTATGCCAAACTTTAGAGGGCTAAATGAGGCTTTTGTTAAATTCATTGAGCTTAATAAACCTTACTTTAAAGGTGTTAGGCCTAAGGGAGTCAATCATGGACTCAACTCAATTATTAAGGCCCAACATGGGAAACCCAAGTTCAAGATGAAACATTCAGATTTCAAATCTTATACTCTATTTCATATATGTTACATTTCATGCTTTGAGTCATGTTTATCGTATATTTATTTTGCTTCCATAGTTTTTATGTTTTCATGTTGTCTATGCTTAGTTCATTATTTTCATGTGTCACAACTTAGTTATTTTCTATGTATTCATGCGTTCCTGACATTTCATTTTGTTTGTGTCAAATATCAACATATGTTCATAGTCCTTTCCTCATAATTCATTTGTGTTTTTACTTATGTTTAAGATTTTGAACATAATGAAGTTCTATTTATAGTTTTGTAGGTTCATTTAGCTGACCATATATCATCTTATGACCTTTTGGTTTCCTTTTCAAATACATGCATGGGAGAATGCTTAAGACATAAGAGTTGGCGTACTCATTTAAGGTCATATGTATCTTCATATTCCATGCTCAAATACAACGTTCCAAGCACATACATTCATGACCAAATTCAATGGATCATTCTTCATGCATGGATGAAGAAACAAGGGGGACATAATGTGACTTTTCGACAGATTCATGCACTTCCCAAATGCATGCACGTTCAAGGGGGCTTGTACATTTAAATACAACACATTAAACCAAGTAGATACATTGGAAAGAGGGAAAGAACATCCATATACATGCACAACCAAAGGGACATTTTTGGATCATTTATTTTGAACATTGAACATGCATGAACATCAAAAGGAAAGATACATGAACTTGGAAGATACATTAAATTGAAAGATTCATGTATTTGAAGATACATGCATGGATGGATAAGAAAGGATGAATCTTCAACAGATTCATTGAATAATAAGGTTCATGTATCAATGAATATACATGTATCACATTAATGGAGTTTGTGGCCATTCATCTAGAACTTAAATTTGAACTTATCGAGATTGTTTTCTTATGGCCTTCAAACTTATTCGATCTTATCACTTTCTTCCTTTCTGTTTTCGAAGTGTGGTGATCAATATATAAATAGTGGGTCACAATTTTTCTTCACCTATCTTAACTTATCGAAATGTTAATCTGTTTGAAAAAATAGATTTTTGGAAGCTTTGAGGCATATTATTGATTAGTAAAGGTGGAGGTTTGAACCATAAAATTATGGTTTTATATTCTACCCCATGAGACCTTTACAACGGTATATCATATGCTAAAAATGGTTGAGTGATGAATGAGAAATTGATGCTCAAAGTAAGCCACTTGTGAATTATGTTGAGAAAAATGGAAAGATTAGTCTAATATTGGTTAGATATCAAGCGTGGAATATGTTTATATATATGAACCAACTTGGTGGTTATTGAATGACTAAACTAATGTTCTCTCTCGCATGTAGGGGGAGTGCAAATCCAAACCCACCAAGGTTGGGGGCACACCCGCACGATGTGGGCGACACGAAATGTCTAGATCGGTCGGGCCTTTCTAGGCCTGCGGATATTTTAGCCCAATACGTAATCTTATTTTTTCTTAGCGAAGCTTATCTATTTGGAATTAAAAGGAGTTAATGGCTCATTTAATTCAAACATTGATTTAGGTTTAATGTCTCCTTAATTCATGGACGTTATTGGCTCAATTAGTCAAAATTTCCAAAATTTCTTTCATTTGAATTTTATTTAAAACCAAATAATATGCAGGAAAGGATATACACTGAATTTTCCAAAATATCGAGAGATCTTTTCCTTACATATTTTTCAAACCGTTTTCGATAATAGATGAAGGCAAGGCTACAGTTTGTTGATCACTGCAACTGTGCACTACCATGCTCATCTCGTTGTTGTATCCTAGGAGACAGTTGACCAACGTTTCTTCAGCACCAAAGGAGCGGCCAAATCTGTCTTAAGGAAACTGTGAAAACAAGTCTCAACTACTAGTCCATTTTTCCTGTCTACCTACAAGTATAATATTTCAATCCATTCTTTATATCTTTTTTTAGATTTTGTATATATATGTATATCTATATTGTTCTGGTTCGATCTTGTGATTTAAATAAATATTTTACATTACTGTTTATTTCACTAACGTGTGTGCAACAATCTTAAGATAGATTTCTTTAATACTTTCTAATCCGAGACGAACAGGATAGCGAGGAGAAATTGTATTCTATTTGTAAACAGAAATCAATTGAACAAGTCTGTTTCAGGATTTTATTCTTGCTGTTTAACAAGATTTGTTTGATTTTTGTTTCAAACAGAAATCAATTGAATAATTCTATTTCAGGAATTTTTTTCCTGCCGTTCAACAAAATTTATTCGATTTCTGTTGTTAACAATAATCGGTTGAGAGTAATTATTGTGTTACCAGAAATTGTTATTGATTTTGTTTCAAAATTTTTAGTTCCTAAATAAATTTTGTCATTTAACAGAATCAAAAGGTAGTATAAAATGGAAATTAAATTTTCCATTTATTATTATTACTAATTCTAGTTCCGTTTCTAAAACCTTAACAGAAAAATGGAAAATCCCACCAATTCACCCAATTTGCAATTTGGAGCATTGGTTCTAACTCAAGCTTTGAATCAAAACTCAATGTTGTCGGTGGCTGTAAGCCACAACAAGAAGCCTGCGAAATTCTCTGGATAGAATTTTAAGACATGGCAGTAGAAGATATTATTCTATTTGACTATGTTGAACTTGGCCAAATTTTTGAAGGATAACCCTCCTACTATTAAAGAGGGTGAAGTAGATGATGTTACCTCCTTCACTACTGTTGAAGCTTGGGAACATTCTGATTTCTTGTGCCGAAATTACATCCTGAATGGGTTATCGGATGTATTGTACGAAGTATATAGTGTCAAAAAGACGGCTAAGAAATATCGACGTCATTGGACCATAAATACAAACCCGAAGATGTTGGAGCTAAAAAGTTTTTAGTTGCGAAATTCTTTAATTTTGTAATGGTTGATTCTAAACTAGTTATGAATCAAGTGCAGGAACTTCAACTGATCATTCATGGAATTATTACTAAAGGGAGGGTCATAAGTGAATCCTTCCAAGTGGCAGTCATTATTGAGAAGTTACCCCCTGCTTAGAATGACTTCAAGAACTACCTAAAGCACACAAAAAAGGAACTGTCAGTAGAAGACCTGAGTGTCAGACTTCGAATTGAAGAAAACAATAGAGGTACTGGAAAAAACCTCAAAAAATCAGCAAATGTTAATGGTGCTAAGGAAAACATGGTAAAAGTCAAGAAGGACTTCAAGAAGGGAAAATAACCTCAAAATAGTTCTAAATTGGGACCAAAAGGTCGCATTTCTAAGAAGCAAAAAATTCAAGGGAAATGCTTCAATTGCAACAAGATAGGGCAAAGTCATCTAACTGTAGGCTTCCAAAGAGAGTCAGAGCTAATGAGGCCAATGTTGTGGAAGAAATTTCTAAGGAACTGTCTAATCTACATTTATGTAACAGCCCGATTTTAAATCTAGTCAGAACAGTGGTTTCTGGACCAAAAATTCGAAGAGGAAAAATTTATTTTTTATTATATTTTTATGGTCTACAATTTCACGAAATGATTTTTTAAAAATTTTGTTCAAAAATTTCAACGTTTGGGCACTCAATTTAGCCAAAAGGACTAAATTGTAAAAAG
>CM025251.1:25565733-25578259 GCA_013677275.1 Gossypium schwendimanii
TTTTTTTTAAATAATAAATAAAATTTTTGTTTTTAGTGGAGTATGTGAAATGAGTGTACTAAGCATATAGATATTTACAAATATAATTAACAATGTGAACGCTTCATCATATGGCAATTAAGTAGTGATAAAATAGTGGGCAAAGCTTTATTTAAACCAATAAGTTTTCTAAGTTTAAAATATTTGGGTATCCTAAACCTTTTATTAAATAATAAATTAATTAGAAAATTAAAAAAAGAAAATAAAAAGGAAAGGAAGGAAAGAAGGAAAGAACAAAGCCATTGTGGAGGCTACACCTAATCCATAAGCAAAATTATATGAATGGAAAATAGATAAATAGATCTTATTAGATTTTAATTGGAAGTTTGGTGACCTGACCTAATCACGAATTCTTGACTCTCCTTCTCATTGCCCCTTCACAGCTTAAAGTGGATAAAGCTGATCCCAACTTATCCAACTTGGCTCTCTTAACATTTTTACTGTTTATATATTGAAATACTTTTTGTTTATTCGCTCTGTTATTCTTTTATAATAAGATCAGGTGAGCTGTTGGATGACGGGGAATTACTAAAAATAAACTAGAAATAATTCGCTTTTTAGTTATACTATAATTTGATTCATTGAAATACTTTTTAAATAATTATATTTTAGTGAAAGTTATTTCAAATCTTACAAAGTTATTTGGATTCATTGATCATCATGTGTGAATATGAATTGAGTGAGTTCGAGCCTATCAATTTGAGTGAGTAACTAACCCTTATGTAAGCTTACTAAAAAATATGCATTTGATTTTTTTTTTTTAAATCATTCTCTCAGATGAGTTATTGTTTAAATAAAAAATTATTTTAAAGATATCAATTCTCTAATTAGGAAAGAAAATGATATTGTATTAAACTTAATCAACATAGTATCTATTTGAAGAAGAAGAAAAAAGAGAGAATATAAGATAATGAATTACTTTAAGTTAGGTTGTAGGATAGACAAAATCCGAATCTATGCCATATTTGATAGATATAGAGTAAAGAGGCAAGTTGCCAAAGGGCATTACTTGATACTATAAACCGGCCACTTCTTTTGTACATTGGAGTAGAAGCTTCAAGAGAACTTGAACTAATCACTTTTGATTGCTTCTTTATTTCTGTCCGACTTTATAAAGAAAATATCAAAGGTCCCTATTCCAATTACTTTAATTTTTTTGCAACAGTTATAAGGTATTAGTTCGGGAAATGACATTCAATTGCTGTAATGGTTGCTAGGATTCCATTGATTCCATATGCACTAATTAAACATAATAGCAGTAGATTCTCTACTATAGTTAGTAGAAAGTTTTTTCAACATTTCTTTAAATATTGTAGGCAAATAGGAGTTGATTTTGTGGCTAGAAAGTGATCTTGCAATTATGGGTTCTATGTTCAAAGTTAAAACTCTATTAACTCTGTTCATTATTTACTAGTAAGCATTCCACGTTTCAGAATATTACATAAATACATTATATAAATGTGAGGAAAAAATTCATTTTTATGAAGTTTAGATAAATTCACTTTATATTTGAATATTTGATCCAACGCAAAAATAGTTCATGTCTTCTTATTTCACTTTTACTCTTTATTTATTGAATTATTATTTGGTTAAGAATTTTTTATAATAATTAATGTTGAACAAATTTGTAAGAATTAGAGCAATATAGACGGTAATCAGACATAGTTAAGTGAATAGAATAAAATATAATAAGGATTAATTAATTATTAACTTGGATGATAGTAGGAAGAAGAAATGGTTGAAAAGAGGATAAGTTATTATCCTTCTATATATTTAGGTATGGATGGTGATGATGGTTGAGTGATAAATTTCCTCAGTGGTATTGCTCTTCATATTATTATTATTATTCACTGTTAAATGGTTTGAAGAAAGAGAAGAGTAAGATTGATATTGTCCGCACAATTACAATTTGCAATTTATTTTCCTATTAGTAGTGTTGTTGTATTCTCAAGAGCAATCTTAAGTGGGAGTCCTCCTGTTGCCACTAAGGATGGCTTGTGTTGGCATCACACTGTTATGAAAATAGAGATTCAATCCTCCAAAACAAAATCATTAAATTAACTTCTTTTTGGATTCCCTCAACTAACACTTCTAACGCAACTTTCCTTTTTGGGTTTAAAAAAATTATATTCTCTGATTAGCTACTTTCAAGTGCCAATAATTATAAACGAAAATGCAATCAAAAGAGAACTGTAATTTTAATCAAGTCATAAATAGGTTTACAAAAGCTCTCATTAAATGGTAGACTAAAACGTAAACACAATTAAGATAGGGGTTATGTCGCGACATGAAGGATGAATGACACAACACTGAGGGCAAAAACATGATTTCATGACTTCAACTGAAGTGAGTTGCAAACTTTAAGATAGGAACTTGACGTCGTGAATTCAATAAGGGAAAATCACAACCTCAAAGAAAGAGGGCTGAACACCAATAAGGTGATGTCACAACTATGAAAATAGTTTTCCCAAATTTTTGCATCAATAGCCTAAAACCTACCAAGTACCAAATTGTCCTATGCATATTTAAACATCTTTAAACATATGATCAAATACATATTCACGTTCAGTTTAGTCTTATGCATCACATTCTATTAATTTTTCATGCAAGCAATCTTTAATTACATACATATACAAAAGGAGAAAACATACCATCAAGATAAACATTAAATTAAATTTGATATTAAAACTATTAAAATAATATTATTTTTTGAATAGTTAATCTAAAATCAAATTATCTGGTAAAGTTCTAATAGGAGTGTAATTCTTACACAGTTCAACCATTGAAGAACCACCACTGCCGACCATCCATCGGCCACCGGAATGTCGCAGTCATAGCTGCCGACACTGTCATATCTGGCGGTGCCATTGTAGATGTGACACCCTGAGCCGGTTCGACTATTGTTGATTCAGTCTGGGCCAAAGACGGCTCGATCGATCCACTCCTGTCACTGGTTTGACCATCAGCTCGGTTTCACATACCAGGCCCAGTTTGACTAGTTTTTGGGTCTTGATCTTAGTTTTGAGTTCTCGGGCCTAAATTTCCATCTCAGGTACAATTTTCAAGTTCAATTACCCATTTGGTCAATTGTCTAACTTGAAAATTAATTTCTAAAAATATCATATTTATTTTAATTAATTTGATTAATTTAATTTTACTTGATCAAAATTAATTTTCCCTAAAATCACTTAGATTTTCCAAATTAATTTTTCAAGAAAATTCTTTAATCAAATTCTTTAGTTAAACAATTCTCACGACTGCCAAATTTAATTCTACATCGAATGAATCAACTCAATTAAATTATTTTCAAAGTTGTAGAATTTTCTTTTGATTCAAATGCAATTCGATCAAGCTTTTGTTGAGCTAGTGAAGAGACCAATCAAAAATATACAATTAGACTGTAGTAATTGTAATTATGTCCAGAAGCATTATTCAGATAATTCGCAATTTACTTAATCATGGAGTTAGTCCACAAGAAGTACCATGATTGAAAACTTCTTATTGTATACTCTTTACAAAAGTAATTTATCCAACTGTTTTGTCCAATGACCTTTTCATGTGTGTATTACTTTCATATGATATCCTTGATTTCTTTCAATTAAATCCGTTCACTCAATACAATCCTATTTTATCTCATTGTCACCATTGTGTCTTCTTAATGATTAATATGATCATTGCCAACAAATGACTGTAATTAATTGCTCATTTGAGAGCAAGCAATCTGTGGCCACATCCATATTTATCAATCCACACAATGCCAATGAGAGGATATCCTTAACTCTTTAATCGAGTTATGAATTCTATTGTTGCTAGTAAAGTCATGCCATAAACTAGTCATGTACCCAACATACCAGCTATGGGCTCAACTATCTTTAGAGCATAAGCCTTTACTTATATCAAAGCACATGAGTTACACAAGCATGATCAGTGACTAACTTAGGATTTAGGTAAATCATCATGAACGTCACAAGTGAATTAGTTCACAATTGGATTAAGAATTAATTCAACTTGGGTCCAATCCAATGAATCATTCTTCCAATGAGTACATCTATGTCTCTACCCGTGGAGTCAACTACTTTGATAGACAAGACTAGCCATCTCCACAATTGGAATTGAAGATGACATAATAGTGAAATGTGAAATTAACTTTATTTATTTATTCATCATTCAAATACATAAAAAATAATTACATATTTACTACAATATGGACACATTTCCCAACAATGTCCCACTTGCCCTAGTGAAGTAAATGTGTCATATTTTGCATTCTCATATCCTCGACGTATTTGTTAAAACTACTAGTTATAAGAGCCTTAGTAAACGAATCTGTAAACTTATATTCAGAAGCTACTTTCACCACATCTACTATTCTTTTGGATAGACAAATATCTGAACGTGTACAAAGCATCACATACATAAGGCTTCCAACTGGCGAAGCATATGGAACCTTACTTATATGCTCTTTTTCTTCTGTTGTCTTAGGATAATCATTCAAAGAAAGATAAAACCCTATGCAGTTGGCTGAGCGCTTGACTTCGCATTGGTCATTACAAACTGTTTTAGTACTTTATCGATATGTGAAGCTTGTAATAGAGCTATCATTTTATTCTTTCGATCTCTAAGGATTCAAATTCCAAGAATATAACTAGCTTAACCCAAGTCCTCTATGCTAAACTATTGAGCTGACCATAGTTTAACTAATGGCAATTCTCCTACATAATTTCCGATAAGTAGAATATCATTGACATACAAAACAAGGAAGACCACATTTTTGTCTTTTATACGCTTATAAACACAAGGTTCATTAGTGTTTTCCTCAAATCCAAAAGTCTTGATCATTTGATCAAATATTTTATTCCATGAGCAAGATGCCTACTTAAGTTCATAAATGGATCTTAGCAGTTTTCAAGCTTTCTGCTCCTTTCCTTTGACAACATAGGCAGTGGGTTGAGCCATGTAAATGGTCTTATCAAGATAGTCATTCAAGAATGCTGTATTGACATCCATTTTCTAGATCTCGTAATCGAGAGTAGTAGGAATGGATAAGAGTATGCAGATAGACTTGAGCATGGTTATCAGAGAGAAGGTCTCCTCGTAATCGATATCTTCTTTATGTATGTAGCATTTCCCTACAATTCTAGGTTTATATGTTTCCACTTTTCCTTCTACATTTCTCTTATTCTTGTAGATCCACTTACACCTTATGGGTTTATCCCAACTAGTAAATCTACAAGTTCCCATATCATATTGGATTCCATAGAATCAATCTCGACACCTATGACCGGTTTCTAGAGTTTGGAATCAACATCCTGCATAGCCTCCTCATAAGTGAGTGATTCATCATCCTCATGATTGACTTTTGTATTATAAATAATACCATTATAGATGAAGAAGTCTAGTTTCTTAGAAACTCTCCCACTACGATGGATTCCTCTATGTTTTTGAACATTTGCAGGT
The DNA here is from genome assembly GCA_013677275.1 of Gossypium schwendimanii. NCBI lineage: Eukaryota > Viridiplantae > Streptophyta > Magnoliopsida > Malvales > Malvaceae > Gossypium > Gossypium schwendimanii. Next base: position 25,571,230 of record CM025251.1, read on the forward strand.
CTTTCAACAACTTTCTCGAGAACTAAACTTGGTGATTATTCTAGAACTCGCAAAAATTCCTCAAGTACCACTTTACTTCCAGGCTTAAAGTTATCCATATAGCTTTCCTCAAGGAAAGTATGATGAGTAGAAACTTTAATTATATTATCTTTCAGATTGTAGAATAATCCATCCATTATTCCTTTTGAATATCCAACAAACATGCACAATTCTGTTCGTGCACCCAACTTATTTACATCCTTATCCAGAACATATGCCAGACAACCTCATATTCTAAATTGATTTAGAGCGGGTTTCTTTCTAGGCCACAGTTCATAAGGTGCCATACAAGTAGAATTGGTTGGCACATCATTCAGAATATAGCAAGTCATTTGTATTACATATCCCTAGAAGGAAGTAGAAAGTTGTGAATAGCTTAACATTGAATGAACCATGTCAAGCAATGATCTATTCCTTCTTCCAGTTATGCCATTTTGTTATGGAGTGCCTGATACAATCAATCAGGATAAAATCTAATTCTCTATGAGGAATCATAAGAACTCATTAGATAAGTATTCCTAACATCGGTCAGACCGAAGATTTTTTATGGATAAATCTAATTGATTTCTCTCTTTTGCACAGAACTCTTTAAATTTAATAAATTTTTTGCTTTAGCGGTGCATTAGATACACATATCCGTATTGAGAATAGTCATCGATAAAAGTCACATAATAATTGCAACCTTCTCGGGCACTGATGCTCATGGGACCACACACATCAGTGTGCATTAGGTCTAAGGGCTGGTTGGCCCTTGTACCATTTTTATTAAAAGACCTCTTAGTCATTTTACCTTTCAAACTAGATTCATATTGTTGAAGACTAACTTCCTTAAGCATACTTAAGGGATCATCTTTTGTAACAACCTTAACATGTATATGTCATAGAAATAGGGTTATAGAGCATTACCATAAATACGCAACTTAAATTATTCATTTTCAAACATTTCATATATCATATCATAACTCATTCAAACACATAGATACCGTCCCTTATTCGAGCCCTTAAGGCCTTAGAAACACTTTAAATGATTCGAGACTAATTCGGGAACATTTGAAATAATAAGAAAAAAGTTAGAAAATTTCATACTGTAGTAGTCACATGGCTGAGACACACGCCCGTGTCTCAAGCCATGTGGACATTCGAAGTAAGGACACACAGTAGTGTCCCAGCTGGTATCCGTGCCCGTGTAACTCTCTAACTTAGGTTTCACGACCAAGCCACACGCTCGTGTGCCAAGCCATGTAACTCTCGAAATGGCCTCACACACCCGTGAGCCAGACCATGTGCTAGGCCATGTAACTGCCTGACTTGCCACCCTTTGAAACCTATAGGGGACACATGACCGTGTGTCACACACGGCTAAGACACATACTCGTGTCTTTGGTCATGTGGATAAGAAAATGGCTAAAATCAGGCCATTTCTTTCACCCTTTACAAGCATAAACTTAGGCACTTTTGCACACATGATAAAGACATCTAAACATGCTCAAAACCTGCATAAAAAGATCCATACAATAAGCTAATAATCCATACAACCAATATGCCATATAGGCACCTCAAGCACATATATAAAACATATTTAAACATGATCACACTTAACCATTCATCAACTAGCTTATCTTCATACCAAAATATTTCCTAATTAACCACAATTCAAATATACCAAATTGGTCATTCAAAACATACTTTCACTTGGCCATATCCATACCAATCCACAAAGAATCAAAGTGCTAAAAGCACATCAACCAATATACCATATTTATAAATCAAACATATGAACTTAATTCATCAACAAACCAAAACAATCCATAAGTGTTTAATTTCATCACATTCTATTTGTACCAAAAGATATATATTCACAAACTTAGAAAAGTACTTAATCACCTAGTTTAGTAATTCACCATATTATACCAAAACAACATATATAGCCACATATACATGCCACAAACCTACAGAGTACAAGAGCTACCAACATCGATGGATAGTGTGAGCGTAAGATTTGATCCGTCTAAAGTTCAGTAATAATGATCTAGAAAATGATACACAAAAATGTATAAGCATACAAAGCTTAGTAAGTACATAGTAAATCTTTTAACTTAACGCCAATTCAATACAACTCTTATTTTACTTGATTGAAATTACCAAAATGTAAATAGGGGCACATAAATGCAATCAAGGGTACCGAAGTACGAACAGGGGCACATATGTGCAATTAGGGGTACCGAAGTACGAACAGGGGCACGTATGTGTAATTAGGGGTACCGAAGTACAAATAAGGGAACATATGTGCAATCAGGGGTATTGAAGTACACATAAGGGCATGTATGTGCAATCAGGGTATGATTTACATAAACATTTAATTACCTATTTATAAGATAAAAATACATATGGAAATTCAATTATACGTTTGCCTCTTTTTAGTATATTTTAACGTTTTAGCTTTCTTCCTATCCACACGAGGTGGAATCGGTGACTTAGTCGATTTCTTCTTTCCCTCAGCTTTCTGCTTCCCCTTAGATGATGAGGGGCCCACAACTAAGTTTGCCTCAGGTTTCTCTTAAATTGACCTACCACCATTCAACATCAACTCATAGGATTGTAATTCCTTCATGAGTTGTCACACCCCCAAAATACGGAATAAGAGTTTAAGGGGTATTTTAAGAATTTTAGCCTTAGCGTGTTCGAAATTTTACGACATGATATACCGATAATGTTTTTTATTATGATTTTTAGAAAATTAAATCAATTTTTGAAAATGAGTTTTAAATACCTTTAATTTTGAAAATAGGACTTAATAGTAAAATAGTCAAAACTGAGAGTTTTTATGAAACAATTGGACCAAGATTTCAAAATCAACCCAAAAACCCCCTTTTCCAAATAGTTTTCATGTCAACTTCTCCTCCCCTATATAAGTCTCATCGTTTTGTTTTCCCTTTACTCTCCCAATCAATTTTTACTTTTAATTCCTAATCCTCTTTTGATTTCTATCACCCTTGAACCTTAAACCTCTATAAAAGACCAAGAAAAACACTAAAAAATACCATAGTTTTCTCCATTGTCAACCTTTCGAGTTTTTCAGGTTTTTGATTAAACGCTCCATTTTTCGTCAAATAAGGTAACGATTCATCTTTCTATTAGTTTTAAATGTTATTTAGTCTTTAAAAGCAAGTTTTTAGCTATTAAATCGCATGTTTTAAATAAAAAGCCGAAAGTTGGGTCATTACTAGTAAATTTTGAGATTTTTCATAAAAACGTGGTTCTAAAGTGTTTTTCAACTTGTTTTAACATGATTAGAAGTTTTCTAAACTTAATTTGAAGTTTTGTTAAAGATTTCTTGAGTTGTAAAATTTTTTGGAAAATAGCCAGAAAACATGTAAAAAAAGTCGATATATTGAATTGAGTAGTTTTGTGTAGTTTAAAGGTTGGGAAATAGGTGGATTATAAGATGAACAGAATTTGTTTTAGGTGAAAAGGTTAAGCATAGATTGAGATATTTAAATTTAAAGGTTGCTATGTTATAAGTTTTGGTTACATGGGAACTTAGTATAGACTTATGTTTTGTATGCTTGTAATGAGTCCTTGACTGATTTTTGGATGCATTGCTATGTGAAATGTTGTGTTGAAGTTTCAGATTTGATAAAACCTTCTACGAGTAGAGATAAAGGCAAGGAAAAACAAGTTTGAGCTTTTAATTCTTTGACGAAAGTGTAATTGGTGAGTGTTTTAAATAATTGCTTATGCATATGATTCAATGCGTTATTTGGGAATTTAGTAGTAGCCTAAACTCCTACTCTAAATTTCAAGCGTAACCTTTCTCATACCTATGTTTATCTCGTGAATTATGTACTTATGTGAATGTAAATATGTGAGCTGAGATGAGATATAACATGTGATATGTGGTTATGATAATTTTTGTGAAAGTGCAAGTGTGTACATGATATGTATATGTTAAATGTTAGTGACAATGTTTTGCTAAAGATGCAAATATGCAGTGATAGTGCACGGATAAATGGTAAGTGATATGTGTTTTTTTCGAATATTTTGGCCTTGTGATTTTGGAATCATTGGATATAGTAGGCATGCCATAGGATTATGATTACTCACCTATATGTACAGTGATTTTGGGCATTGAGGCCTTGGGATATGTTGGAGGGATAAAGGAATGTGAGCTAAGCTCTATACAATAGGAAATGAGAGGGGTAATAAGGAGAGTGTTAGCGTTATGCTTCACTTTTATGTTTCATAGCTCAAGTGCCAAATTATCTTAAAATGTATATATGTGTAATGTGATATAAGCCTAAATGAGTATGTGGTTTCTATGCCAAATCATCTTAATTTATGAATATACGTGTATTGTGATGTGTGACATGAGACCATTATGCAATTTATCTATAAATATGCTTTAGAGTATTGTGGTATATGCTTGAATGTTATGTGATTTTACGAGTATTATGACATATGCTTAAACGTCACGAGATTATATGAGATAGTGATATATGCTTGTATGTTAGGTGACTGACTATATGTGAAAATATGCTATATACTTAAAAGTTAATATGTTCACCATGTAAAAGAACTAAAAATTAATGCACGAGTAATAATTATAACACTAAAGTTGGAACTGTTAAGGTTGTGCTATATGGTTGCTTTGTTAATGCTTGATGAACTGTTTGCATGGTAGTTGTTCTAGGTATTCACTAAGCTTGCTAAACTCAGCCACTCCCTTCTTAAAATTTGTAGATTAGTTGTGTACTGGTGTGATTGGTGTGGCTTTCCAAAGGGTGATCCAAGCAAGAACATTTTTGTTATTCGTAGGTGCTTACTATTTGGTTATGTTCTGGGAATAAAGCAATATGATAGTCTTTGTGCTAATATTGGATATAGTATTTTGAGTTGTCTCAATGATTTAATTGTTCTTAGGACTTTTGGCATTTGTTTTGGATTTGCTTTTGATGTTTGAAATTATTATTATGGTCGTTTCGGTGTTTACTTGATGATGATATGATAGCATGTTGAACTGGTACGAGTTAGAATGACTTATATGCTTAAAGATATTGTATTTTTGAGGTCTGGAGCAAAAGAATTGATAATCGAGTTTTAAAATCAATACATCTATGTTTTAAAATATACAGGAAGTTAGAATAGAGATTTGGTATCAATACCTTGGCCCGAGTATCGATACTTGTGGGCAAAATTATCGATACTTGTTCAGTGGTATCGATATTTTCTAATAGTTGGGTTTTTAATCGAGAAACAGAATGCAAGTTTGGTATCATTTTTCCAGGTGGTACCAATACCACTTAGAGAAAATATCAATACCCTAGTGTTAGTATTGATACTTACGGACATGTTTTTGGAATTTTACTAAATGAACCTTATGCTTTTTTTAAATTGTTTATAAGACTAATTATTGTAAATTTAGCGTGTAGTAATGGTAACCATCTTGAATGATTGACTTAAAAACTATACGAACAATAAAAATAATGGACATTATATTTACAACGAGCTTTATACTTGATATATGTGACATGAGACGGTGGTGTGACATCCTATATTCGGGCTTGGCTACTAGGCCGGGTATAAGGTGTTACATGAGTTGAGTTAAGGTAAGTGCCTTGTTCCCCAAGTTGTAACGGCCTTAAAGATAGCGAACTCCTTGGTCAATGATTTGAACACTATTTCAATCTAAGTGTTCACGTCTAGTTCAACCCCATTGTCCTCCGCTACCGCAAAGAATCCCATAAGCTTAAACATATATTCTTTGACCAAAGTGCTGAGTTTTTGCTGAGAGTTCATCAAATTTATAATAGCGGATTGTCGAGCCAATGCGACTTGGCCTCTAAGAAAATCCTCTAAATTTGTCATGATCTCTTTAGCAGTACAAAAATTCTCGTGTTGCTTTTGCAGCACACTACTCATGTTCGCTAACATATAACATCGAGCAATTGAGTCAGAATCTCTCCAGCGATTTCTCGCTTTGTGCTGAGCTTCAGGCGGGCACAGTTCATTAAGGGTTAATTTCTGTTTCTCAGAGCTGAGAACTATCAACATGTTTCATTTCCATCCTTGAAAGTTATTCCCATTCAATTATTCTTAGTAAGAATGCTAATAAGAGGAGTACAAGACATACTTGAACTGCAAAACAATAAATAATCACTAAATACTATCTTTGTATTAAGAAAATATTTTCACTTCAGCAACATATCAAGAATGTATTATGATGCATGCGTCTTGTATGAAAACCTTGAAAAACATTTTTCTATCGCTATGATCATTCTACCTATCAATCATGTCACCTTAGGGGTCCCATGGTTAACTAGAAAGAACATGGATTACATCCAATCAGTTCGTGAATCTTTATTCTTTAAACTTCACACGAACCAATGACCGTTTAACACCATCATTTGTACCTTAAATATCATTTCTTGGAAAACTATTTAATAAGAGACAATTTTGAATGTGTAACCATTGACTCAATATTTTAAAAAATGCAAGGTTTTTATCCCAGATTTCAAGAATGATAGTACAATAGTCCTAGTGGCATTCTTACCTAATCTATATGACATGCTACCAATATATGCATGGCATGCAATGAAAATTTTATAATATTCACATTCATTTATTCACAAGAATCAATCAATCATAAAAACAAATGATTTTGATTCTCCATAATTTTTCTTTTAAGGGAAAAATCGAAGAAGTGAACGTGAACTGTGTACCAGGTAGGGTCCCAGAAAATGGAGGTGAGTCTTATTTGACCCATTAAAAACCACGTTTTTCCTTGCCAGAGTCAATCCTAGACATGCACATTCTCATTACCACACTTCTCACAACAATCGAATAACCTAAAGAAGTGAATGGAACAATACAACACATGTATTTTCTCATTATCAAACTTTTTATTTTTTTAATCAATAAAATGTGGATCATCTCATACATATATATCAAAATTATAATATAACATAATATAAATATTATAAAAAATTATAAA
>CM025251.1:25587441-25609334 GCA_013677275.1 Gossypium schwendimanii
AATAGCATGTAAATACTCGATAATGATTAGCTATTGAAATGGCTATTTAAGAACATGTTTTGGTGTTATCTATGCCTAAATGATAGTTAACACAAAGAAATTATAAAAGAGTAAAAATTTGCAATGGAACAGTTTTTGGATAGCAGCATTGACATGAATTTGAAAAATCACCAAGGATAGTACAAATGGAATTATAGAGTGAATGAGATATAGAATTAAATCTTATTGAATCTATTTTCATATAAAATACACGGTGTAGGCAAAGAAATTTTGTATTTTGTAATATTTGAATTTTAGTGAGACAGGGGCAGAATGTTTTTTTGAAGTCCCCTGTTCTGAATTTAGAAAATCATTAAAAATTGTATAGAAATAATTATGAGTTATAATTTATATATCTAGTTTCCTTAGTGATTCCATTTTTAAAAGAAACAAACGAGAACATTATATAAATTCTGTACAATGAGATAATTGATTTTTAGTGAATAGAGGGCAGAACCATTAGACAGTGAAACAAGGGAGAATTTAACGAATAAATTGTACTATTTGGCTAACCCAAAAATTCTAGAAATTTTATGATAAGAATATATATGAGTCTAGTTTCAAGGAAAATTTACAGATCTAAATTTTGAGTTTTGTAACTTGAGTTATAATTAATTTAGTGACTGTCACGCAAGTGGACAATTTTATTGTGAGTAGTGAAATAAATTATTTTGATTAGTTTAAATATTCGAAAAATTTTTAATGTTCCCGGTTTGGACCCGATCCATTTCCGTTGCATGTTTTACGGTCTGTAGGGTCCTTTTTAGGGATATATTGATTGAACGTGAGTGAATTAATTTTAAAAGCAAATTTTTACGCTCTGAACTAGTAAGTTAAGTCAGATAACGCCTCGTCCTCGACTCCGGCAACGGTCTTGGGTAAAGGGTGTTACAGGAATGGCTAGCTATGGACATTCTTGGTGTTATATGTGTGTAAATGAAAGTTAATACAAAGAAAACATGTAAGAGTAAAATTAGTAATAAAACAGTTTTGGACAATAGCCGTTCTACAACTTTGAAAAGTCACTAAAAATTGTGAAAATCAAATTAGAGGTTGAATAAGATATTAAATTAAAGCTTATTGAGTCTAATTAGTAGAAATGGTCTAAGCAAGAGAATTTCATATTATGAGATATTTGAATTTTTATGAGACTGGGCCAGACTGATTTCAGAATCCTCTGTTCTGATTTTGGAGACTCTTTAAAAATTGTATAAAAATAATCATGGGTTAGAATTTATATGTTTAAAATTCTTAATGAGTCTATTTTCAATAGAAACAAATGGGAACATCATCCAAATCCCGTACGTTGAGATAATTAATTTTTAGTCAACAAGGGTCGAAACTGTTAGATAGCAGAATAAGGATGACTTTAAAGAATAAACTGTACTTATTGACTAAACCATAAATTCTGAAAATTTTATGGTAAGAAAATATGTGAGTCTAGTTTTAGATAAATTTAGCAGATCTTAATTTGAAGTTCCATAGCTCAAGATATAAATAATTTATTGGCTATAACTCGTGTAGACAACTTGATATGAACATGAGTGAATAGTGAAACTATGTGCAAATGTGATTGTATTATCTTGAGAACACATTATGAGGATTGATAAAAGCATGTTAATAAATTATTTATTATTTACATACCAACTTACTAATCTATATGCTTACTCCCTTTTCTTTCCCTTGTCTTATAGTGTCACCAAGCTAGCTCGGGGTATAGAGATCGTCGGATATCCATCCACACTATCAACACTCTTTTGGTATTTTGAAAGCAATATTATGAATTATGGTATGTATAGAAGACTTGATTATTTTGTTATGTGTCATAATTGGTTTGGCCTAAAATGTTGGCCTATGTTATTTGATAGTTCATTTTGTATAAGGCTACTGATGTTGGCTATTATTGGTTAAGTTGTACGTTTATGATAATGTCATGTTGTGTGTTGATAAATTTGGTATAAGTGTGTAAATGTTTCGATGCAAAAAGGCTTGGTAAATAGCCTAACTTTCATCCACATGGCTAGCCATATAGCCATGTGCTCAGGGCATTTGCCCCTGATTTTCAAGAAATTTTTTTAAAATTTTCAAAAGTTCTCGATTTGGTCCCGAACCACTTTCAAAGTATGTATTGAGTCTCGTAAGCCCATATTAGGGACTTTATGATGAAATATGAAAAGTTTTAATTTGGATGAAATTTCAAGACTCGATTTTGTATGATTCGTTATGTTTAAGTCCAGTAATGTCTCGTACCCTATCCCGGTGTCTGAAACGAGTAAGGGGTGTTACAAAATATTTGACCCATCATTGGAAATTCTTATGGATGACCATGGATATTCAAAGAAAGTTACAGGTTATTTTTTACTTGAGCACTCATTTTCCTAATATTTCTTTGTTTAGTGTTGATGGTTTGTTTTTGAAGGAGAAATACTTGATCCATGCTGATTTGGGAGATCAAAATCAAATCTTTGATCTTGGAGATAGTTTTTGCACACAAGAAAGCTTAGATAAGTATTTGTTTTCATTTTATTATTATTTATTCTTCTCCCTTTTATTTTTGTACAGCTAAAGATTCGGGGACGAATCTTCTTGAGGAAGGGGGGAATTATGCAAGTCTCAAAGCCCAATTTCAGATCCATGAATGTGATGGGCTCACACTACCTCAAGGCCGAACAATAATGTCAAAGACAAAGTAAATCAAACTAAGATTCGATCAAAGACAGGGTTTGAGGAAGAAACTTTTCGAGAAAAAGGGAAATGATACATGCACGGATGGAGTGAAATTTATTAAATTACATTCATCAAAGTTGTCAACTTTCAAGATTGGGAAATAAGTAGACTTGTGATGAATTTTGGATTGGATCCAGACATTTCTTGGTTAAGATGTCCACTTGGCATTAAAAGATCTATCTCTTATCTTCGAAACGCACTTTGAATCACTTGATTTCAAGTTCGGGATCTCAAGTTATAACCATTTTAATAAAAACTACACGAGCATAATTTCTGGACATGATTATGACGGGATTTACGAGTTTCGTGCTTTTAATTTGAGTTTAAATCATATTAGGTTCGGGTTTTGGGCTTAATTTTATTATATATGATCCCAATATTGTATTTATTAGCTCTTATTGTTTTATTAATTTATTATTTCGAATTGTTAATAATTATTAATTAGTTTAAGTTATTTAAGAGTTTTATATCAATAAGAAATTTTAGTTTAAAACTACTTCTTGTTTAGATTAAAACTACTTCTTGTTTAGATTAATTAGAGTTCTAGTATACTTAATAGTTTTATTTAGATTTATTTAGCTAGCATATAAATAGGCCTTTGCATTGTACACAAATCACACAATTGATTTATGCTTTTTTGAGTTAATAATAATTCTCTTTGAGTTTTTCCTCAAGAATTGCTCTTGAGTTTCCTTTAGAAGCTATTTTAACAACCTTTCAGGTTGTGGGAATCATGTTCAAGCTTTTTCTTGCCAAGATATTTTTCTCAGAGGGGGAATTAGAGTCATTGAAAGGAGTTGTGGATTCTTAATGTTTCCAAGGCTTCTTAAGACGTCATCTTCTCTTTTATATCCTTAATTTTTCATTTCTTGCTTACTTAAGTTAGTTCTTATTGTTTTGGCTTGCTGATTTTATTGATTTTTGTTTTAGGTTGGAGTTGCTTCAATAGAGACATTCTCCTATATTGTTCCATAAAGAAACACATAAAAATTTGGAGTTTTAATCTTTTTTTTGTTGTTTCAAACATTCTTGCACAAAATAGTTTGTTTTTGTTTTTAAAATCAATTCTAACAAACATGTTTTGTATTTTGTTTTTCCAGATCTGGTTGGGGCATTTTCTTGAGGTCGAAGGATGCTTTCTTTCCATCCAAGAAACTCTAATTCATTTTCTATTGGACTCTTTACTATCCGGTTCATCTTTCGTTTGTTTTAATTTCGTTTGACTTTTTTTTGTGACAACTAATCTGTTTTCATTGTTTCTCGTTTCAGTTTACGTTTACGTTTACGTTTGTCTTGAGATCAATGTTAAATCCACAAATTTGACAAATTTTACAATCCTCTTTTGTATTCATTCGTCCCATTCTTTATCAAGATCCTTCAAATATGATTTCTCTAGTTAAGATAGAGTTACAGCCTAATATAACTTACAGTGAGGAACTAGTTAAGATTTTGTCCCAAAAAGTTAAAGAACTTAGCAACAAAAAGATATCATTTGTGAAAGTTCTTTAGCAACATCACGGTGTTGAGGAACCTACCTAGAAACCCAAGGAGACTATGAAAATCCAATACCCAAACCTCTTTTCTGGTAAGAATTTTCGCGGACAAAAATTTCTTTAGGGGGAGTTGTAACAACCTGTTTTTCAGTGGTGTCAAAAACAATGGTTTCGGGACCACAATTCTGACCAGTGAGTCAGTATTTTATTATTTATTTAATATTTACAATGTTATTAAAATGTCGTATTAAAATTTGGTTAGATAATTTTTAACGTTTAGATAGTTAATGAAGGAATAAGGTTAAATTGTAAAAGTTGCAAAAGTTAATTGATATTTAAATAAAGGTGCTAAATAGGAAAAATGGCAAGATAAGATGGATTTATGTGGCAAATATGCCAAGAAATTTTAGTTGGACGATTTCATGCATGCATTTTGGTTATTTTATAAGTTGATTTAAAGGATAATTTGGTAACTAATGGATAAATAACATAAAACAAATTAGGAAAACAATTATCATCTTCAACATTTCAAAGCTTGAAACTGAAAAATCCATAGCTAACCCTAGGAAACTTTCGGCCAAGTTCTTTTTCAGGTGCATGGTATGTATTTGTCACTCGTTTTTAGTAATTTTTATGTTTTTGAGATCGTTGTAGCTTAATCTAGCTAACTCAATGACTAATTCATAAAACTGTTAAATGTTTAGAATTTTACCATGGATGAATTGGTGATGTTCTTGAATTTTATGGTAGATTATTAAATAGGATAATTTTGCAAAGTGATTTTAGTTGATTTTAAAGTTTAGGGACTAAATTGTTAAAATTGTAAAATATCATGTAATTCTTGTGATAAAATGATAAAATTCGATTGTTTAGGGACCATATAGAATTTAGAATCAGGGTTTTAGGGCTAATTTGTAATAATTGTGAGAATTTTGGTTTTAGAGAATAAATTGAATAATATGTGAAAGTTTATGGTAAATCTGTAAAATTTCATTAAAAGGTTAATATTATAAATTTAAGTATTTTAATATGTTTAATTTGGTTAATTAAATTAAAATATTATATTTAGATCAAAAAACGAATCAGTCTATCGATAAACAAGGGAAGGAAAAAGTCATCAAGTAATCGTTGTCACGTGTCATTTAGCTATCGCACTTTGGTAAGTTCGTATTAGGTTTATTATAATCTTCTTATTTTTTTGAATTTAATTGACTATGTGTTTGTATATATGTATGTGTTATTGTAAACATGACAGAAATAAGGAAGACCATAGCTGAAAAACCTTATGGCAACATGATAAAAACAAGTAAGACCATAGTCGAAAGACATTATGGCATTAGGATGGAAGTGTGTAAGACCATAGCTGAAAGACGCTATGGAATCATGATGGAAGTGAGTAACACCATGGTTAAAAGACGAAATGGCATCATTATAAATAGGACTAAGACCATAGCTGAAAGACGTTACAACATCTTTTTACAGTTGTTTATCATGTACTATGTACCAGTGATGGAGTTTAATAAAGAAATAGTTAGTTACTAAGCTTTTTATGAACTTACTAAGCTTTATATAAGCTTACCTCTTTTGGTTTTATTCTTGTAGATTGTCAAATCTGCATCGTCGATTAGATTAGTTTTTGATATCACATTATCTAGCATCACTTCGGTAGTCTTTTTGTTCATTTTGGTTTAGTTATAAGTGACATGTAAAAAGGGCTTTGATATGCTAAAGTTAATAGGTATATTAATGATATTTTGTTCAATTGAGATGTAAATATGTATATGGATGTTTGGTATTTGAATTGGTTGAATTCTATGGATGCCTCTTTTGATAAATTATTGTGAAATAGTAATCGTATTTTGGTAACTTATGAAACTTTGGTTTGGTTATATTATTAGCCTTTGGAAACTTGATATGAATGGATGATTTTGACAGAAGGCATATGGGATTTGGTTGAATGTTTCAATAATATTAACAAGTTGATTTTGCCTTGGGTTGTATGATTGATGTTATGTTTGAATTGTGGTGCTAATGAGTGAATATTTGTTAAGTACATAGGTTGAGTGTGAATTGGTATGTTTTGATTCTTTTAAGTACATTTTAGATAGTTTGATTGTTGTTTATTACATTGCTTAGAGTCCAAGCATTTGAATGTGAGTTAACTTGTTTTTGAACGAAATTTTGGGCACACATGGCCTATGACACAAGCTGCCACATCGTTGTGTGCCTTACACAGTCATGTGACATGTCTGTGTGATTCTTTAATTTTGGTGAAGGCTTTTCTCACACGGTCACAGGTTGTTACAAGGTCTAGCAACACGGTTATGTGACCCTATTTCCAATTGCACATAGTTGGGCGCACGGTCTGGCAACACGACTGTGTGACCCTATTTTGAGTTGTGCATGCTTTGGCTACATGGCCATGTCTCTAAGCCACACGGCCTGAGCTTTGTCACACGGCCATGTGACCCTCATTTACACTTTTTACTCAAAATTTTATAGAATTTTCAATTTAATCTCGTATTGATTCCAGTTAGTTTTAAATGTTCAGTGAGCTTGAATTAAGTTCAAAATTGATTAAAAAACATGAAAATGATTGAATATGAATTATTTGATTGAATTTGACTAAAATCATGAAAAATGTCTTAAGTTTATTGTTGTATTATCTTATAGCTCAGGTCAGATGACTAAACACGGTATAGGGTGTTACACATATCACCTTCTATTACCTATTTTCCTCACATTTTCTATCTTGAATATCCTTATTAGTTTTAACCTAGCTCGTAAGCACACCATAGCTTTGACAAACAAACTAACATTCTATTCATAATGCCTACTAGAAAATGCTCACGCTACACTAGTGATCTTAACCTTGTTTCATCCTTTATAATACTACCCTACACTAGGGTTGAATGTTATTCGAGTTACCCCCTTGTAAATTGCCCTAATTGTGATACCTTGCCTTTAAGACACATAAAACCTATCCGTATTAGACCATTTTGGCTTATTGTTTCTAGTAGACTATTAATTGTTCGACTTCACATTCTTCTTTATATGATGGTTCCTTGTGGAACTAACTCTGTAACGGATGCTCTTGCACTAGGTTTTCCTCAAGGAGAAATATTTTTGATAGACATATTTGTCACTTGGATACCTTCTTAGTACCTCTTCCTATTGATGGGTTCTAACTAATCCCTCTTTAACAAATAGACTATCTGGGATACTTATGATCAAACCTTTAACTTACAAAGTTTCATTAAGCACTTTATGAGGGTTCTTAATGTTGAATCCTTACCTGTAATATTTGAATAAATATTCTTTCATTTGTCTATACACCAGGCACTTTTGGAATGTCATTTCCCATGTCTGAATCTTGCTAGGTTATCACCCATATGCCCTGCTGGCTTCCATGATTAATGTTTTGGAAAATTGCTCCCTTTCCTACTACTTTTACCTTGTTCGACGGATTCCTCAAAATTCACTTGCTAACTATTGCTCGCCTACACTTGTAGTTTTCTTCTAACTTTTTTTTCATATGCTTTATTTTCCATAATTACTATTCTGGAGACTACTTCGCTTTTAATGTCCGGACGAATACATATGCGACCATAGCCTAACCATGGTATTACTCAATTAAACTCCATGATTAACGTCCTGGCAGACTCTTTATGTTGTCATAGCAGTGCTATGATCTTACACCTCTTTACCATGTGTTTAATGTTCTGGCAGAGTTTGTTGGTTGTAATAGTTGAGTTATGGTCTTACTCCTTAAACCTCTTTGAGGTGTTGATTCCAAAGACCTTACCTCCATCGCAGTGTCACCCATAGAGCCTACTAAATGTCGTTAAGGTGTTGCCCTATGGAACCTAATAATCGTCGTCACGATATCACCTCGAAGCACATTTAACCTTGATGCTTGAACACCAAAGTGTCCCCCCCGTAAGGCCCAGAGCTTCACACATCAAGGTTTGCTCTCAGTAACACCGAATTACGTAATTTAGAAAAAAATTCCATCTTCCCTATACATCAACCTATTCCTCCATTTTGCCATTTCTAACATTGATGCTTGAACACCACAATGTCCCCTCCGTAAATCCCGGAGCTTCGCACATCACGGTTCACACTTAGTAACAATGTATGGCGATAAATGAAAACTTCATTTTCCAAATCCTAACTTCATCTGACCTATCAATACTTTCCCCTCCGTACCCCACCATTATAATCATGCAATACATGTACTTCACTTACATACTATCATGGAGTACATTATCTTTTTAAACAAGGAATCGTAACTATTTCATGCATATTAACCTACATTGGCAGATACGCATATACCAAAACAATCTTATGCATGCTTAGCATTCACAATTAGTATAGTTCATACATCATCACAGAATCATGCTAGCCACGAATCATTCCAGGGATGGAGTACAGAAACTCACCTGATGCTTCTTTGCCTCCTCAGCTTAGCCTTTCCAAATGTTGGAGCTCCCATTCTCCTAGCAGCTAAGCATTATAACTAAAATCATAAGTTAAACTCAGTATTTTCAGCTTAAACTTAGATTTTCAGAAACATGCAAAACCCTTAAAATGGTTTATGAAAATACTTAACTTTATTTTCTAAATCCTATGTATACCAAAGGACTAAGAACCTTACTAGCTTACTAGATTCATTATTTTCTTACTCAAACCTCACTATCACCGCTCCATGCAGAGCTTCCCATATCTATCTCCTCTTTGGAGAAACCAAAGAATAACATGAATGAGAGAAGAAAGTTGTAACACCCCAGTTCTTACAAGTACAAGATTTGGCGTATAGTCTTAAGATAGTATGATTGGCTAAGTAGGCTTCACCCAGTGAATATTTTAGTGTATAAAGTGGGTGTGTAGAGTTATGTGGTTAAGTTAATAAAGGTTTCTTATCAAGTGGCTATGTTAGTTGGAAAAAGATCAGTGACCAAGTAAAATGGTATCGAGAGTATGAGTTCACTTCAGGGTTATAGTGCGCCTGTTAATTGTGGTACTGTGCAAGTTAAGTTACAAGGTAAGCTAGTTAGGAACCAACTAACTGTGAACCAGGAGAGTTAAAAGATAAGGTGATACTCAATTAGGTTTCTCAGGAGTTGTAGAATGTTTTATAAGACAATTAAGTAATGGTGTGACATTTGCCAAGTTCCCATAAGTACCTACCTATATTATACTAATGGATATTCAAGTTTGGGAAAGGGGGACTTCTCTTATTCTTTCTTCAAAAAAATATGGTCATCTAAGGCTTGAGGAATCGAAGACATTTCTTTAAGCTAAAGTTGAGATCCTGGATATTATCAGTGATTACTCCATGTCAAGGTAAGTTTTATGACTCTGCATATTATGATATAAAAGAATAGGTCTGTAAGAGTGTATGAACAGTAAGATGAAAAAATAAGGCTTTGTATAGGGTTCATATGGGTTTGAGAATATGGTAAGGTTATTCGAATAAGATTTAATGTTGTTCCTCTATATTATAAGCAATTGTTGCTATAGTATCTTGATGAAGGTTGGATTCGGAGTTCAAACTACTATCTGTGGCTATCAGATGTCTCTATATTGACTCTTGCATGTATACTGTTCATACATGATACGTCTATGGTAATTGTTTAAAATATGAAATAGAAACCAGAAATGTATAGTCTGAATGTTTATTGGGGTTTGAATGTATATTTTGTATGAATCTGACAAGTTCAATATGTGAAGTTTGAGTATGGTTGTATGGCACATCTGAAATGCATGTGATGAAGTGTATGATTAGTGTCTTAAAGTGTTGAGTCTTAAGCGATGTCAGTGTATGAAAAGTCTGTCAAGTAAGCCTATGTTTGTTCACCACGATGAGTCTAAAGGGGTTTATCGGGACTAAAAACACGATATCTGATATGAATCCTGAAGGAAAAGCCCATGGCCATGGCACCTTTCGAAAGGATCTAAAGGACAATGATTACCTGATGGGGTTCTCTGAGTGTCCTGTGACGATGATGAGCAAACCTCACATAAAGTGAGTTTTAGAAAATCCAAATAGTGAACACATTAGGAAAGGAATGCCTTTATGGCACAATATGAAAGGAAAGCCTTTGTGCGAATCATGACGGGATAGCCTCTGTGACGAACCCTACAATGATTGCCTTTGTGGCAATAGTTTGAAAGATAAGCCCTTTCAGAACATTCTGAAGGAATAATTTACATGGCGAATTCTGAAACTGTGCCCCTCTGGCATATCATAGTGAGGCTCTCAATGGCGTACCCTAAGGAATGCTTCATGTGGTGGATTTTGTATTAAACTATTTTGGCGCGATCAATATGGCTTGTAAGTGTGATTAGAAAGGTCATAAAGGCACAGTGTCTTCATGGGCTACATAAAGTGTTATAGAAGACCATGATTCGACTGTGAATAATGAAGTGATGAAATGCAGAAGGGATGATGGGCAAACATAAAACAAGCATATTCTGAATAGGGATTTTTCTAATTTTATATCTGACAGAAGGTGTCTGTTATTTGTATATGTGATTAAACATGAATTGTGGTGAAATGATGGCTTCAAGTTATGTGTACAAGAGTAAAAGTGTTTCGGTCGAGTGGACCTCTATAAAGAAAATGGATAAAGACTTATGAAAGATTAGATTGAAAGAGGTAAGTGGTGTATCGAAGATGTTGATGGGTAACTAATGAGTTTAGAGTAGGGTGTGATATCAAAAGAGAATGAAGATGAAATTCTTAGAAAATTGTTTTCCAGAAACAAGTTGAAATACAAGAATAATAAGAACGTCATAACAATTCTTCAGTAAGAATGTGCAAGCATTGTGCAAGTAGAGGATGTTTTCCTAACTAAGTTCTTATGAACTTACCTATTTGTCTAAAATGTTACAGGTAAATTTATGCGACTCTGTGCTAGGAAGGACGATGCGAAGACTATGCTAAAAAGTGGCATATCTGGTTATTATGCATATAGAGTGAGTTAGTGGCGCATTTAAAGTTTAAATTGCTACTTAAAAATCCGTGCTTTGGGGTATTTGTAATAGATTAGGTTTTTAGATACGATATAGTTTCAATTTATTACCTAAAGTTGAAGTTGTAATTACTGATTGTATTTACTTATGTATTTTATTTTGAAATCTTGTAATGAAGTAAGTTATAGTTATCTATAAATTGTATGAGTAGATTAAGCTTGTGTGTGTATTCGTGTAGTAGTACCTAAGATCCCAATCAGGTTAATTGGATTGGGTTAAGGGCGTTACAAAGTTGAAACAAACTTCAGAAGAATTCTCCCCTAAAAATCATTTCCTAGCTATTTATTGCCCTTCTTGCTCGATTACCAACCCCATAGAACCCATCCATTGGTAATCATTTCATCTCCCACTAAGGAACCAGTTGGTTTTAATCCAATCGAACCATATTTGAATCTCAACCAAGTTCAAATTTGTCTCTAAATTCTCTTGATATTCCAATAGAGGCCACTAGCTTATGGTTTCTTTCAATTTAACCTCCAATTGTTCCTAATTTCTAGACTTAAAGGAAGCAGAGTGTAACATGTCATCGTTGTGACTTGGTCATCTCATTATGTCACACCGCTACGACATGCATATGCTTGTCAAGATGTCACTCTCTAAGATCGCATGCTGCAATGTCAAAAACCCAAGGTTGCAACGTTGCCCCTGTTTTTAGCAAAATAAACATTTGGCACCTAATTCAAGATTTGCAAACCATTTCTTTCTAAGGGTTCAATCAACATTATACAAAAATAAAGTCATTAAACCATTCTAATGACAAGCAAATACAAGTAGAAAAGTACCTAAATCAACCATTTAATATTATAGTACCCAAACATTCACATTTAAGCTTATCCACTTTTCAAGTCAATTAACCATGTTCAAAATGCACCATCATTAACTCATTTACTCAATATGCAATTTACTAAGCTTGATATGAACTAACCAAATTGATCACCAAGCCATTTAACATACCTAACATTCAACTCATCATTTACAATCATCAAACAATCTAGTTATTTCCAATGATCCAATTTCAAATCTTCGCATACCAATCATTCATGAGTAAGATCATCACTTTCATAACAACAACTTGACCAAAATATGCCTCATTTGGTTTCATACCATAAGTTATATTCAAATCAACCATTACTACTATTAACATAAGACTACCAAATCTCAAAATAACCAAAAACATACTAGAGACTCTTAAGTACATGTCACATAGTCTAAACTCAAAATGAACTTATAACTACCGTGTCAGGATAGTGTGTGCTCCTTCGCTGATTTGGCTTAGTAGTTTCGCAATGTGAAACTCTACAGGGAAGGAAAAACAACTAGAGTAAGCACTAAGAATGCTTAGTAAGTTCAAATGAAAGCTAAAACATACCATGATCTTTATGGCATAGTTAACTAATCTATTTGGAAATCAACTTAAGTATCCTTTGGCACATTATAATATATATACATAGAACAACATCACCAATTAAATGTATTAGTTACATTCTCAAATTGTAAGTAATATCAAAACTTAATAGAGTCTTGTAACAATCCATATATTGAGTATCAACAAATACCATTTCATTTCCATTCCATAATTGAAATTTCATTCTCAATCAAATGAATATCACCTGATGGAACTATAGTAAAACAAAGCCGGATACATGAAAAAAAGTTGCTCACACAAGCTGACAATATATCAAGGTTGCTCACACAAGCTTACATTATAACAAAATTGCTCACACAAACTGATATTATATTGAGGTTACCCGTCTAGGCTAAACCTTTGATATGTATAACCTGAGAACCTACAACAAATGCTAGATCTCGCAATAGCATGTATAATCTCTAATCTAATGTGCATATAACCCTAAGGACATGCCATACATATCCTAATATTTTACTAAGTTCACTCGAGTATCATTTTCGTACGAATGTCATTACCAATCCTTATACATGATTTCATTTTTTTTTATGAGTCCTATAAACAATCAATACTCATATTTGCACCATGTATTGCTTCAATATAATCAATATTTACATAAATTTACAATTCAGTCCATTTTGAGACATATATGCCAAATGCACTAATTCTACTCAATTTTAATATATATAAATTCAAACATAAAATAAAATAGAGTGGTAAGTTCCATATGCACTTACCTGTTCAAAATCTATAAAGAGGATACTTCAGTAGCTAATCCATAATTTTAGTTTTTCCCTAATCAACTTCACTTCATTCGGTTCTTGATCTAAACAATTATTTTATATCATCAATCAATATAAAATATCTCCATTTTATGCTATGGTATGCATGAACCTATATAACTCAATTTTTTGATATCCTTAAAATTTTACATTTTATTCAATTTAGTACTTGTACTTTGGATAAGCATAGCTTTTAATTTTTAGCTTTGATTTAAAAATTGGTTTCACATAACCTTATACTTTCTATTTATAAAAAAATTATGTAACAAGTTTTATATTTATTCAATTTGGTCCCTAATGTAATGAAGTTAACAACAAGCTAGATTAACTTTACAATCTAGTCTTTTTTATATATTCTAAGCTTAAAATCTATCAATTTCAAGTCTAATTCTTCAAGAAATCAATAGTGGAAACTTTCTAAAACTTTAACAATTTTACAAATTGGTACATGGGGTAGCTAAACCAAGCTCTCATGACCTCAAATCTATAAAGAGTATAATAAAATGGCTTGAAATCACCTACCTACTGTTGGCCGAATATTTTAAAGCCCTTAAAGCTTTCTTCCTTTCTTTCCTATGGTGGATGGCCTTTGCTTGAAGATGAAGAGAAAATTTCTCTTGCTTTCCACCAAAATTTATTTTTATACCATGTTTAAAGTTTAATTTACTTAATTAATCTTATTTAATTAACTTAATTAACTACTAACCATATTTTAACGTATATGCCACCATCATCCACTAACATTTAGTTAAAAATGGTTTAATTTTCATTTTTGACCTTTGATTAATTGTTATTCAAATCCCTCCAGTCATTTGTCACTTAATCATCTATAGCGATTAGAATTTACAATTTGGTCCTTAAGCCTCAATTAACTATTAATTCAACAAAATTACTAGACTAATCTTTAATATATTTTTATATTATCCCAATAAATATTAAATATGAATATTTATGGACTAAGTTTATAGAAATGGGATTCCAAAATCGTATTTTTTGGTACCATTAAAAATCAAGTTGTTACAAGTTTAGAGAAGCTTAACAATTGCTCAATGAATTCTGATTGTATAGATTGTGTTGGAGTGAAATTTGAAATTACCATAGATGGATTTGCTTGATCACTCTTGATAAATAATCCATAACAAATGAATCTAATAAAAATAAAGTATCTAAAACAATGAAAGAAATTGCAAGTACATAAAATTGCTAGAAAACTAGAATGAAAGTAACAATTGTTGTAGGAATCCATTAAACTAACTACTTAAAAACTACTAATCATCTAAAAGCCTCATTAAACATGTTTATAAAGTAGTATTTATAATAGTATCAAGTTTTAACCTAATTTGGATGACTCTGCCTTGAGTTACACATAAGTTTTGGTTGTGTCGACTGAAACACCCCTTCAGATTTTTAGTCCGTTGAGCCTTAATTTCGCTACACCACAGGTTCAGTGTTGCGACTTCCCTGGCAATCCACTCAACCAACTGTAGGGTAACCTGGGTGTCACAACTTTACTATTAGTTTCGTGACTTTGTTGCAAAATTGTGATCGACCTACACCTTTGACTACTGTCGTTGATGTCGTGACTTCACTTTGTCAATGTTGCGAATTCTAGCATTCAGTGTCGTGACCTTGGTCACAATCCACCTACAGTGTTAACGTTGCTCAAAGTTCTTATCAGGTGGTGCATGTTCAACTTCAATGTTGCGACTTCACATCCTCAGTGTCGCAACATTCTGAGTAGTCGCCTTACGTCTTTTCCATTTATCCCAAGTTATTTCATGCACCAACTACATCACTTAGTTAGAGCTCATTAGACATGAATTTTCCTAATCAATCGATAAATATCCTACAAGACTTATTTTATTCAACAAAAACATAAATAATGCATAAATCATAAAATCATTAAAATAACACCAAAATGTTCAATTAGAAGCTCGTTAAGTATCAAAAAGAATTCAATTTACCATATTAAATTATGGCAGCTCAATTGTTATAGCTACAAGTTACTTTCCATCAGTTTTGTCCTATGACGTATGTGGGGCATGTGGTTTTTTTGCAATAGGGGATTTTGACTTCACACAATGTTGCATGTCCTCATTCTAAATCGACACTTCAATTTAATTTTTTAAAACTAATACACTCTTTCTTGGAATATGAAGTGCCATCATGAAACCCACAATTTTTCATGGGATTTGTGTGGCTTCGACCCCTTCCTTAGTAGTAGCCTTTCCACTACTCATTCCATCATAATGGCGTGCATAATGTTGGTGCGTGTGGGATTGAATGTAATGTATTACTCAAACTTTAAGTAAGAGAGGTTTTTTCTCACTTTTTCTCTTTAAGAATGTTGTTTTTTATGGTCTTGTTATCATTTTTGTAGTTGGATCTATCGATCTTTATGTCTAGTCAAAATGTCTTATCCTTCTCCTTGGGTTTATCTTGTCAATCAACTTTTCGTTAGGCTAGTTCTACCTCTTTTTCTTTGTCATTCCCCATAGCCTTCTCGTACAATCATTGGAAAAGTCTGGTTGGTTGTGCATTTTTTAATGCATATCGTAAGGTTTTATGTCTTACTTTTAAGATAAATGCCTAGATCACCCATTTTTAGTTTAGTTCCTTAACTTCCAACATTGTCACATAAAAACATCTTATATACTCTCCTAGCATCTCTTTTTTATTTTGGGTGATTAACATCAAGCTTTTAGAAGTTCTTCTAGCAACTCTAAAACTATCAAAATGTGTCATTAAATTTCTACTTTATTGGTTGAATTTTACAATCGACCTTTGAGCGAGTGAATACCACCATTGTCTAGTTGGTCCTTTAAATGTGATTGAGAAAATACAATAATGGATGGAGTCAAGAACATTTATGAGATTTTGGAAGGCACCGAAATGTCTTAAATGATCTGCAATATCAGTGGAACCATCAAAGACTTCTAGCAACAATTTGATTTTGGTAGGTTCCAAGATCTGTTGAATAATGAGAGATAATATGTAATGAGCAACATTTGACCTCTCAATATCATTTATGGTAGGAAATTTCAAAATTTGGAATTCCTTTTCAAAGCTACTACTTGCTCTGCTAAGTAAGCTACTTTAGGTTGGTAACATTTTATTCTGCGATTTGGCTGAGATTGGAGAATACTTTATGTTTGTTGCTTGTGTAGGAGTTCCATAGTGGATGTTTAGCTTTCATTTAGAATGTTTTGTTTCAAAGGACATCCAACAACTTTATATTATTCCTTATAAATATGAAGAAATTGTTGAAGTTGCTTTTGTGTTTTGTCTAGTACTCTATGTTGCACTTTAAATGTGTTAGATAAAAGCTAAAATTGTGATGCACATTGGGAGTGAAATTCTGGCTATTGTCAATTTGACGGTGTGGCATTAGCCATTGACAATTGTGAAAATATTTGTGATAGTATGTTGATGGCTAGTAGTTCATATGTGACTAATAGATTACTCATTCTAGAATCATGGATTTGTTACAACTATAGATGATAGTTTAGTATTGGTTTGCATGTTAGTTGCGATTGAAAAATGGATATGATGATGGGGGTTGGTTGTTATAGTGTTATACCCTTGGCTAGGTTATACCTAACTAGTGAAGAAGACTATCGAGATTTTTTAATAGACATATTACAATGAAGGATGAGTGATTAAAGTTGCCATAATATGTTACATCCTAAAAATCGAGGGTTAGTAGAATCGGGTTTGTGAGCCAAAAGAGTTACTAGTCTCTGCGTTTCTAGGAAATAAATGAGTTACTGGTCTGTTAGTTAAATGTTCGTGAAACTATCATTGAAACCCAAATTCAAATCCCTTCCCTCACACCATTTTTATTATTTTGCATCAAACCCTAGTATGTGACAAGCCTTGTTTTTAAAATAAATATTGTAAGGTTATGTCAATCATGAGAAAATAATGAGACATTGCAATTCACTTAAAAACCCAAGTTCAATTCCCTTCCCTTGCAAATCATTATTTTTTGCTATTTTTTCTCCTTCTCCTTATTCTGTGTCACCCATGCCTAGTTAACCTAATTATAAATACCACTTTTTCAATTATTTTTTAGCCTTTAGTTAATTTTTTCCTACCCTAGCCATTCATCCTTCTTCTCGCTTCTTCTTCTCTCAGTTTTCTTCCCCTTTTTTTATCACAGTGCCACCCATCAAGCCCTCTTTTCTTGTCGTCCTTCCCTCCTCCATTGATAGTTAATTTTTTATTGATTTCCTTATTTCTACTTCTTTTATTTTTAATCAATTTTCCAGCCTTAGATCTATCCCTTTTGGCACTCGAAATTATCCTCATTTGCTACCACGATGATCTCCATTACCACCCATTGACATCTCTTGGGTAAGAGACTTTTTTCTATTTTTCCTTTCCAATTTTTCTATAAAAGATTCACCATTCCAAATCTAGAATTTTGGTAACTTTCTCTAATTTAAATGATCAATTTCCAGCCATCAAACTCATCACTTGAGATGCCCAAAAAAATCCCTAAAATCGTCGTCGTTGATGGTGGTTGTCCCCCTTAAGATTCTCTTTTTGGTGGCCGCCAATTTGAGCCCTAAATTTTATTTAAACTATTTATTCTAGCCTTGATTTACACTAATTTTCAATCCTAAAGTATACTCTTTTCAGCCCTAAAATAAGACTTTAAGGTGCTTTTCAAAACAGCCCCTTTGTGGCCAATTTTGGTGGTGTGTCGCACCTAGAACCACCATAAAGGGCTACTGGTTTTTTTTAAATTTACCACCCTTTTATAGCAAGTTTTTAATTCCTAATACCTCATTCTAATTGACCTTTGATCTTCTACGTTATAGGAAAATTTGATCTTAGTCGTGAGGCAACTCAGATCTGATAAATTAGGTAGCATAACTACGGTTGTTTGTGGGTTAATGGGTAGTATCGGTTCTATTATTAAGGGATGTGTTGGCTGGATAAATTGGGGTTATTTCTTGGCATTTAACTAATAATTTTTATTATTTTATTGTGTTAGGTGTTGATTTAAATGCCCTGAACCAGTAGTGAAGCCATTTGTCATCCATGTGCACGTTTTGCACCGAATCAATGTAAGTAATCTAGTCGATTTAGATCTGAAAGTTAATTGTTGTAACACTGATTTGGCTGATCCTTTGGAGAGTGTTTTAAGGTTGGTTTGACAACATCTTAACTCAATAAATGGTGTACTTTAACTTAGGCTCAATTCAGGTTTAAAGTGGGAATCGAGGATTTTGCAAGTAGTTCTACGATTGTGCAAAATTAAGGTGTGAATTCTATCTAGTAGGCTTGAGTGTTTAAATTATATTTCTAGCGGTTAAATTAATGTTTAAGCTTGCTAGTCTGGCTTCTTTAAATGGAAAAGTAAGTGACTTTAAGGTGGCTGAATCAGGTACATTTCAAGCCCAATTAAATGGCAAGTTTGCTAAATTAGCATGGTTGTTTGATTATTTGTAGGTGTGGTGTTAGTATGCAATGACATGGATGACTTGAATATAAAATGAATTATGGTTGTATGCTTTGCATGTATTAATGTGAAATTAACTATTGAATGCATGAATTGTATGCTCGAGTGAAATGCTATGACATGTATTGTTTGAAAGCTTACTATATGCATTGGAAAATTGCTCTTGTAGCGTGTTAGAATGTTATCAAATTGATTATGAAATAGAATTGATAAGTGTCACCATTGGTTGGAAATGAATAATAGTGAAGGCGTGTAAATCATGCCACTAAAATATGAATGTAACAAAAACATGTTCCTATTTGTATCTTGTATGTCACAACGAATGTGCATGGGGTGAGATATTGTGGATGACGAAGGAGTTTCGTGGAGCAATAGCGGCAGATTAAGTTCGCATTAATGTTGTTAGTGCACTACACCAGGAGTAATGAGGAGATTGGTGATTATATCACATAATGATTGGCAGTTTAATCTGCATTTATTGAACTAGTGGCTTGCCCACAAAATGGTAGCTTGTCTACATATTGATCGGTAGTATAACTGCATTGTTTATAACGATGGTTTAACCACATCGAGCTCCTCTCACATTTTCGGAGTTTAGCAGACGGGTTTTGGGGAACTCATGGTGTGTAGCGGATGAATGGGTAGGAACCTTTTTGCATTTCATCATGCTCATGACATACTCGAATGACATTAATTTATGCAATTTATTATATTTTGTTACATCAAATGGTATTGAATTAATGATTGTTTCCTGTATGAATGTTTGTGTGATTATACTGTTATAGACTCACACTGAGCTAGTTTAGCTCACCCCATAGTTTCAAGCTTCTTAGGTAATGTTCAAGACTAGGATTGAACCCTACATACGAAGTATCACTTTGGACACTGGACTGTCTTTAAATAAGTATTTTTAATAAGTTCTTTATTGGTTTTGGATTGTTAATTTTTAATGTCTTGGGTCTGTGGCTAGATTATTTTTTATTTGGGGATTTTATGCATGCATGGATCATTGAAGCTTAATAACCGATAATTGCATGTTATTTGGCTTAAGTAAAACTGACATTGTTAATCAATTTTTCATTGCGTTACAATAAACCATTTTTGAAAAACAAATCGATAAACTAGATTTCCAAAAGAACATGAATAATGGTTTTCTGTTGCATTTTAAAGACTTGATTTTTGGTAAAACAAAATGTCAAATCAATTAGTCTTCTAAAATATGACAACAATAATAAAACGGACTCTAAGTAAAGATAGCTTAATTAAATGAATGTTTTAACGTTATTTAATTTCAAGAGTGATAACTTTTCTTATGTTAGACAAATTAGGGTTTTTTTTGTAAGATTACCCAATAAACTAATGGTTTATCTAACTTGGATCATCAATAATGGTTTTCTTCAAAATTACCCATGTTAAGGATGTTTAAAGGTCAAGTGGTCTGTCTAGTCATTTCGGTGGCTAATGTAGCTTTCTCAATCTGGCCATAACATCTAGGTTGGGTTAGGGAGGTTACATAATATTCCTGGTGATTGTCGGTATTGGAAGAGGCTTTGTTGTTAGGGTAACTATGAGTGATTGAAAGGCATTTATTTAAAACGATGATCAAGGTTCAAGGTTCTATGTATCCGTAATGGTTCGATTATATTGCTTAGTAGGAGAATTCGTGACTTTTTAGTAGATTTTCCCAAAGACGACACTAATTACTAATGTTAAGTTTATAAGGTTGGTGAGCTATAAGTGATTTGCGAAAGTGATTTGCGAAAGGATAAATCAATTCAAGGGCATTGCAGTTTGATCTCTAGAGCACCCTATGATGCTTAAGTCAGTAATGTTGTAAGGAAAATCAATGTTAATAAGGTACTGGGTCAAATGGTGTATATACCTTGCTAGTGACGTGCATTGAGAATATATATGCTTTCTGTTCCTTGCCCAAGGTTGCTTAGGTAAGTGCCCAAACTCAACTATTTGCACACAAGCCTTCCTCCACAAATTCAAGATTGTTAAATCCCTTATTCATTTTGTGCTAATGGTTTAATGTTATAGAAGCTTTTTGTTCCTTTAAGAATATAGGAGATGATGCTTTATGGATAGTGTTTGCACTTTGTAAAGGATAGGGATGAAAAAACCTGAACTGGCCAATGGATTCTAAACTAATTTGTTTCGAATGGAGTTGATTGTTTCCTTTAAAAAGTTTATACAGAGTAGGGCGGGGTGGATTTTTTTCTTTTGGAAAGTGGGTATGGAGTAGGTATGGTAATTGCTTATCCCGTCCCGCCCTACTCCGCTCCACTATATAAAATTACCATTTTACCTTTGTATATATCTAACTATTAAAAGGGTAAGAATGTAATAATATTTTATAGAGAAAAATCATATATTTATGTTTAAATATGTTGGAAGTATTATGTTTAAATATTTATTTGGCTTCAAGAAGATTGAAAACACTAATGATAAGTAGAAAAAATTGAACCGAATCAGAGCAAGATCGAGTGGAGCAATGATGGATGCATCCAACATTTATAGAGGTGGTTGTGATCTTCAAGATTGTACCTCCATAGTGGAACGGGGTGGGTGAGGGAGCAGAATGTGCCAATTGTGGAGTGGTGGTGGCTTTAGCTACATCCGCCCTTGCCCTGCTCCATTGCCATCCCTATTAAAGGAGGGATCTCTTACGAGGCCTTTGAGGTCTGTCATATTATGTGTACAGTCCAAACCTCTTTATGGGCTTTTGTTGTTTTGGCTAGTCTGGTCATTAGTTTGAGCCCACGCTTATTAGTTTGGGTTTGAACTCGAAAAATATTGAGTATCAACAACTCTCAATGTATAAATTTACATATTGATTGTATTAATTCTTAATATTATTATTAATTTTCTTTTTGTTGTTCTAAAGTGAGCTAGCTAGTGTTGATTTCCAATTCTACCCGATTAAATTTATATAG
>CM025251.1:25669724-25683477 GCA_013677275.1 Gossypium schwendimanii
GCTTTGAATTTTAGGTAGATTTATAAGCTTGAATTCGGATAATTAAAAAAAATGTAAATATCCGTCATGGTACTATTTCTAAACCTGTGACATAAATTTAATTAGAAAATAAAAAATAGAAAGCTATTATAAAAGAATTAAATTAAATTTTGAAATACAAATTGTCTTTGCCAGCAAATAAAAAGAAACACAAATACATGTTTTGGCAAGGGAATGACTATCCTTACAATCCGAGAATTTCCAAAGAACACTAAATTTTTATAATAATTTTTTAAATTAATTATTATATTTAAATTTAGACACTAAGTATTAAACATAATTAACTGATTATAGTTTTGTTCCCTGAAATCATATTAATAAAGCTTAATTTTTAACAGAAGAATTAGAAGATAGAAAAATAATATCTGTAGCTCTATTTTATTTTTTTAAGTAAAAAATTGGAGCCTAATTGCTTACGTCTTTTAATGTTTTCATTTATCAATTTGCTCAAGTCTGCTGCTCTAGGCGATGTTGTTTTGATTATTTACATAAACTTACAATTTATTTTCTTTTTTCTTTTGTTAAATATTAGAAGCCGCATAATGAATTATTCAGAATATTAATATGTTAATATATCACGTTTTTAATAATTAATTTTTTAATAAAAAAATCTATTAAAAGGATAGAACAAAAACAACCAAGAACAAGGAAACTGAAAACTAAAATTTGAGTCAATAGACTCATTCCATACACTAGGTCCTAATGTCCGATATCCTCTTTGGCATAACAGAAATGAACATTCAACCAAGTCTCTAGAAACGGAATAAGGAGAATGGCATCCCATTCCATGTAGTTCGATTGTATGCGGCCATTTGAGCAGGAGAGTGAGTTTACCTTATTTGCGAACCAACAATTCCAACAAAAGGACAACTGCTGAAAATGCACCTTTAGCATTAAAAAATCATAAACCAAAATGTTGAGTTCCAAAGCGTCATCGAACAACACAACAACGCATTTACAACAATCAAACAGTAAGTTTCTAAAATCACATTATCCACATGTAGAGACTTTAACCACGAAAAGGGGCTTACAGACAGCGTATGCTTCTGTTAAACACGAACTTAAACAACATTCTCAAAACCGAAAAAGCATTTCACCACACGACCAGTACTGTCATGAACAACTGCCGCAAAGCCAACAACCTCCCCTTCTTCCAACCGGGATGCATCAACATTACATTGAAAAGCCCACGGAGCGAGGCAACAACTCCTCCAAAGCCCCAGCGGACGTAGCCCCCTGTGCTCTACTTGAATCCCTGTCAACAACCCATGAGCAAGCCCGATGATGACCAATAGCAGTTGGTTGAGCAGCATCAAACACACCAGTGTCCTGCAACCAATTCTGCAGGAAAACATCCGTAGACCACACTAGAACAACCGCATCCATCTCTCTACCTTTTCAAACTAGCAAGTTACAATGCACCCACAAAGTCCATAACAATGCAAGACATTGCTGCATATTACCATGATCGGTATTAGTGAAAAGATCAGCAATGAAAGTAACGGATGAGTGACTTGGGAACAAGCCTGTTGCTCGCTAAACAACTTGAGCTTTGGGGCACAATAACAACACATGATCCAAGTCGTGAGTACCCCCACACCGCGAGCACAAAAGCTACCAACGTAATTCCTTTCTCCATCGGCTGGGCTTTTGTTGGAATAAATTGCCAAAAGCATCACTGAACGAAATCTTTAAACCTTGGGAAGGATTTTACAATTCCAAATGTGCTGCCAAGAAACAACCATAGGGATACAATTAATATCTGGATACATAGTTAAAGCAACCATATAGCCCGACTTAACGCTATAGCGCCCATCCGCATTATAAAGCCAAACGAGCCAATCGGCTAAAGCATGATAGCTAATAGGGATCGACAGGACTTGCTCTGCATCACTTGGGGAAATAAGTCTCAGAATGATCGTTGTGGTGTGTGCACCAAAAACAAACAATTTATAAAATAATTTAAAAGCGTTTTTTTAACTGTAAGTGTACAGTGTCGAGTTGTAATTTTAATAAGTATTATAAGGGAACATAGAGTATTCCTAAGATCGAACACAATGGATTATCAATGATCAATGTGATCATCAAGTTAATTACAAGCTAGTAATTACTAATCTAATTAAACTTGAAATTATTAGTACAAACCAAATAGAAAATTGTATTAAGACTAATTCTAAATCAACAAATAAAAACACTAACTAACTTTCTTTCTTTTTACTAAAAACAATGCAAATGGATTTAACGGATTGTCCTATGATTCGTTAATCATTACCTAAGATAATAAACCTATGTCTATTAAATGGTTAGGCTAGAAAGAGAGAAATAATAGAAGAATGAAATTAAATGGTTTTAGAAATATTAAATAATTATAATAATTTCACATGGAAAAGAGGAGGTTTGTTGCTCATTTGAAGGATTTTGAGGTTATTGGATAAATTATTATTTTAGTCGCTTTTCATTTTCTAACACCCCATATTTGACCTGATCGTCAGGTCTGAGCTACGAAATGCCACATTTATTATCAGAGCAACTTTGATTCAACTTACTCTTTTACATATGTTATTAACAATATTATTCAATCTCAACATGATTTCCCATCATTTTCAGGTCTTATATGAGCTTACGAAAGCTCTTTAACTAATTTGAGGTTGAATTAGAACCAAATTGTATAGTTTGTAAAATATCAGGTTGACATTGCGACTTCAGGGTTTCCTCGTCACAACATAACTCACTAACGATTTCTCATCGTGACGACAAGAGCTTTGTAACGACCCGATTTCTAGTGGTGTTAGAAAATATAGTTTCGGAATCCCATTTCTGTAAATCGAGTCCGTAAATATTAATATTTAATATTTATGAGGCTAGTATAGAAATATATTAAAGTTTGGTCTAGTGATTTTGTCGAATTGATAGCTAATTAAGGTATAGGGACTAAATTGTAAAAGTCTTACACAATAGATTTTTGACCTATCGCCAATTTCAGTGGTAGTTTAGGCATATTTTGGCACTTTAAGGAGTTTGTTTTCTAGTGATTTTATAACATTTATATGCATTCTTGATTTTCTTAGTTTAGATTTAATTATTTGCAAAATAAGCATTTTTATGCACTTCTTAGTATCTTGATGACCCGTGAGGCCAACTTGGGCCTAGGGAGTGAATAATGGGCTATTTGAGTGTGTAGAGTACCAATTAAAGCCTAAGAATACAAGGGACGATGATCGTGCCGCGACACAATGAAGCCCGTGTTGCAACTCAAAACAATGAAGTTGCCAAGGCTGAAAGTCATTCAATGTTGTAACGAGGAGTTTCCTCTTATGACAACGACACAAAAAATATGGGAAGAAAATTATATATTTTACTCCCTACTTTAATTTGAATTCACACTACTAACTTGTAAATCAATTAGGTTAGTAATTATCTTATGTAATTAATCTAATAATAAATTTCTCCTATCTGCAATCCTTTGGGTACGATCCTTGAAATACTTCCATGTATTCCGTTGTACACATCTATATTACAATCTGACTCGTATACTTGCAGAAACCGTTGATTTAATTATATATTTTGGTGTAATATTTATACTCTAAACAATAACACGTTTAGAAGCGGTCAATTTTTAAATTACAAAGTGATCAAAATGGAAATTAAATAATTTTGCTTCATCAATTAGTGGAAATGTATGTTGTCGTCCACTAACTTTAGTTAAATTAAGAGTATAAAACTAAATACTACTAAAGGATCTAATTGCGAAAGTAATAAAACTAGTAGACAAATCAATCAAGAATGATAAACAGGAGTTATCAATTTCCATGGTTGTAATTAATCTAGACTTAGTGATTTTTATAGACAATTTCTTTACTAATCTAATTAATACCTTTCGGCCTATAATTATACCAATAAACAATTTAGTTCACTTATCTTTTGACCTGATGGATCTAATTGGGACAATTGAATCTGTTCTGGGTAAAGTCTCCTTTTGGTCTCGTTTACCTAAATTTCACCTTAGTTTTGTCAATTCTAAGTTTTTAAGCTTATTCAATTTCATCCAATTAATTAGTTTAAAACTCTAAACTTGATTAACTACTCCCACTTTAATTAACCAACTTCCATAAGATTTTAGTTATGACCCATCATAATTATGCAAAACCCACTTAATTTCGAAACCATTAATAAATTAAATGATAAGAAAGTAGAGGGTTGAAAGATGTTCAGTAATACAATGACTCTTGGTTGTGGAGATCATCTTTGGGCAGCAACTGAATTTCTCGTAATTGGAAGCGTTTGATCACTTTTACAATGATAAAACCCCAGTAAATAAAGTACAAAATATAAATATAGAAAACTAAAGAGGAAAACTTATAAAAGCTAAAATTACCATAAACAATAATCAGCACAACAAAGTTGTAAGAAAAATCCTAATAACTAGTTAACAATTACTAATTGTAAAAGCTATTTTTTAATCATGTTTAATATGTAAATTTATAATAATTTGGATGTTTGACCAAATTGGGATGACTCTGCCTTGAATTACAAGTGAAAGTTTGATTGTGCAGACTGAAACACCCTTGCAAATTTTAGGTTTGTCGAGCTTCAATGTCGCGACAACACAAGTCTAGTGTCACAACTTTCTAGGTAGTTTGCTCTAGTCTTTGTACAATGACTTGGGTGTCATGACTTTATTTCTCAATGTCACGACTTCACTGCAACCTTGTGATCAACTTCCACCTCTGGTTACTATTGTGGATTTCATGACTTCATTTATCGAATGTCAAGACTTTACTTGTTAATGTCTCAACTTCTAACTTCCAATGCTGCAACTCTGCCACAGTCTACTTGGATTGTTGATGTTGCTTGAAACTCCTTCTAAGTGCTTGTGCAGCTTTAATGTTGCGACTTCATGTCCTTCATGTTACGACATTTTGGGTAGTCCCCTAACATATTTGCTATTTGGTTCAAGTTGTTTCCTGCACTAGGACATCACTTTGTTAGAACTTCATTAGGCTTGAGTTGGCCTAATTGGTCGATAAACATCATAAAAATACTTGTTTTATTCAATTAATTATAGATAACATATAATTCATAAAACTAAGAAAATAACATAAAAATTGATAAGGAATGATGTGGATGAACGCAGAAGAGGATCGTAAAGTTTGTTCAAGTCGGGAAGTTGACTTAAGGCTCTAGACGTTGGGAAAGAAAATTGAATTTTGACACAACCTGAAATGCAATCAAATTCAAGTTAGATAAAAAAATTAAAATGAATAACTAAGAAAATTAAAATAGAATACTAAATTTACAATTGAAACAATAAGGAAGAAAATAAAAAGGATAGATGGAAAGATAGAACATGGTGTATAAAAGTCCTAAGAAGGCATGGAAAAATGAAGAATCCACAACCCCTTCTAATAGCTTTAATTTCCCCTCCAAGAAAGAAAAATTGGCAAGAAAAAGTTTGAAGATGATCCCCACAATCTGAAAAGATTGTTAAAACTCTTTTAAAAGAAACTCAAGAGAAATTCTTGAAAAGCAAACTCAAAGAGAATTTATTAACTAGAAAGAGAAGTTGAATAATAATGAAATTGAATGATTTGTGTACAATGCAAAGGCCTATATATAGGCTAGTTAAATAAATCTAAATAAAACTCTTAAGTATACTAGAACTCTAATTAATCTAAACAAGAGGTAGTTTTAAATTGGACTTTCTTGTTGACATAAAACTCCTAAATAACTTAAACTACATAATAATTATTAAAAATTCAGAATAATAAAAGAATAAAATAATAAGAGTTGATAAATATAATATTGGGCTCATATATAATAAAAATTGAGGCCAAAACCGGAACCCAATATGATTTAAACTCGAATTAAAGGCCTGAATCTCATAATTCCAGTCCAAAAATTCTACTCGCACAATCTTCACTAAAACGGTCATAACTTGAGCTCCCAAACATAAAATTGAGTAATTCAAAGTGCATTTGAAAGCTAAGAGGTAGATAATTGAATGCCATGAAGACATCTGAACCCTAAAATTCCAAGATTCCATCCAGAAATTCGTCCCAAGTCTACTGATTTCCCAAGCTTGAAAATTGGCAGCTTTGGTGAATGAAATTTATTAAATTTCACCCCATTTGTGCATGTATCATACCCCCTTTCCTTGAAAAGATTCATCCTCGAATCTTGTCTTTGACTAAATCTTGGTTTGATTTGCTTGACCTTTAACATTGGTGTTAGGCCTTGAGGTAGTGTGAGCCCATCACTTCCTCAAGAAGATTCGTCCTTGAATCTTTAGTTGCATAAAAAGAAAAAGTATTAGAATTAATAATAAAATGAAAAAAAAACTACTTACGTAAGTCTTCTTGTGCACCAAAACTATTTCCGAGATCAAAGATATGATTTTAATCTCCCAAATTAGCATGGATCAAATACCTCTCTTTCAAAAACAAACCATCAACACTAAATAAAGAAATATTAGGCACATGAGTTTCAAGTAAAAAATAACCTATAACTTTCTTTGAATATGCATGGTCATCCATAAGAATTTCCAACGATGAGTCAATAATTTCACATAATTATAAAAATGAAGTAGTTTAATATTATTATGTAAACATTCATATTTAAAGTCTAATGTAGAAAATTTTGTTGCTAGATCAAATGCATGAGGTTCTTTAATAAACCTATCGAGTGCAAAAAAAGTAAGCTTTAAATACCTATATAAACCTATAAAATTAATTGAGCTTTCAGACCATTGTTTATTGAAACTTGACCAATAAAAAAACATGTCGTATGAAAATATAAAATTAGTAGCAAACTTATAAAAAATTCAACGTATACCTACATATTTCAATTTCCAATATATCATTACTTTTCTTACCTTCTAGCATGTGGAGAATTATCAATGTTCAACTTACCTCTTTCCCACAAGTAAAATCATCTATTGATGGTCGAGTAATATAATTGAGAGTCTGTCAATAGATCCTTAAAATCCTATAAGAAACACCACTAAACAAATTTGAGTTAGGATTAGTTAAAACATAATCATTTCTCATTTTTGTATGGGTATTTTTCTTGATTTTCATTTTCCTTTTCCACATGAGAACTCTCCAATTTTACCTCATATGGATTTTCACTCACCCAATTTGGACCATTAAGAAGACTTTTATCACTAAAGGTCTCTTTTCTCTCTATCTTTTCAGTTTTTTCTTCCTCACTTCCCCTATCCCCTTCACAAGTATTATGAATATTCAATTTAGTACAATACATCACAGTAGGAGAACATGACATTTCTATCTCATCTAACTCTATAATAAATTCGAGGAAAAAATTTTCACTATCATATTTTTTTATCAACAAAAATCTCCTGTTGGCATAATCACGACTATAGTGCCCACGCCCTTTGCATGTAAAACATTCAATGTCACAAGCTCTTTTGTTTTGGTGAAAAATTAGTAGAAGTGGGCTGCTTAGAAGATGTAGAAGAAGGTTTTGTAGGAGCCCTACTTTTTGACTCAATAGGTTTAGTGTCATCATGTTTTGGCAGGAAGTTAGTAGAAGCATAAAGAGGTTTGGAAAAAGTAGAATTAGAACTTGTACCTTTATAATATTGTGATGCACCACATGGACGGGATTGAAGTTGTTGAAATTGTTACTAAATCTCAACTGCCTTATGTACCGCCTCCTTAAGATCAATGTAGGTTTGAATATTAAGAACATTGGCTATTGAAACGTTCAAGCCATCTACAAACTGCACCATGGTAGTCTCTTCATCTTCTTGCACATTTGCTCTTTGCATAAGAATCTCCATCTCCTTAAAGTACTCTTCAACAGATTGATTACCTTCAATAAGGCGTCGAAGTTTTGTTTTGACCTCTATGTAGTAATGAGAAGGAACGTAACACTTTCGCATCACATGCTTCAACTTATCCCATGTTTCAATTACTATTTCACATTTATTTGATGATTAATTCCAAGTTGAATCCAACAACTCAACACATAATCTGAAAATCCACGGGTCACCAATGAGACTTTTTCCTCTTCCTAGTATTTATAGTAATGAAACATAAGTTCAATTTTTTATTCCCACTCAGAATATGCCTCAGGATCATTCTTTCCACAAAATTATGGAATTGAGAACTTTGATTTAGCTAAAAAAATTTTCCCACGGTCATTATTAGTCAAAGTCTCATCATTGGCACGAGAGACACATCGAGTATTATTTGCACGAAAACGAGGTTGATCAACTTTATCTCCCTAATTACGATTCAGAAGCTTAATTTTGGTAGTTAAACGTTCTAAATTTTTGCTAATCGTGTATAGAATAGTGTCCCATTGCTGATCTTGAGCAACTTGAACCTCTTGAACCTTTGCAACTTTCCAATCATAGTATCGTAAATCATTATGAAAGCCTGAAAAGAACACAACAATCATGAAACGAAAAATTAAGTAAACCTCACTATTATGCATTTAGAAATAAAATAAAATTCTCAATGAGGTAAGAATTAATCCTATGAGTCATTTAAAAGTGTCTATATTAATCAATTAGAAGTATTAGAATCAAACTAACAAAGCTAACCTAGTAGCACTAGGAGTCCAAAATCGGCTAGACACCAAAGAGTTATGTCGCATAGAGGAAGGAATGTGCAACGTGCTTTAACCTACTAATACAAGAAATAATAAAGTGTTAAGATGCGTAAAGAAACAATAAAAAACAAAAACAAAGGAAAACCTAAGGCAAAGAGTCAATGATAATTGCTGAAACCTGAAAACTCGAAAAATTGTGAAGCAACTTGACGAACTTCATTCGAGGTGTTCCTGATTTCCAGCAATCACAAAATTTAAACTGGAGCCTCCTTAAGTAATGTAGGTCTGATCTAGAAAGTTTTGGCACAAAATTCAACCCATAATTTTTTTCTTTTCTTTTTTTTCTATACTTTTTCAATCACTTTTTTTGTGGGAATTTTTTTTATATTATAAAATAGTTCCAAGAAATAGTATGCAAAATTTTAGATCGTTTGAAAAACGTTTACCTAATGAAAAATATTTTTTCCCGAAAACTTTCTGGGTAAAAAAAATTGTTTTGAGGCTGTTTGCTGTTTCCAAAAATTTGTCGCAAGTTTGTTGATTTCCCAAGCTTGAAAATTTGCAGGTTCGGTGAATGAAATTTAATAAATGTCACCCCATCTATGCATGTATAAAAAAATGCTTGATTACAAGCTCGTTAAGTCGAAAAGAACCTAATTGGCCATATTAAATTATGATAGATTAGATGTCAAGTTGATATTTAAAGGTGGTGACTTAACAAAAAAGGGCTTAAAAACCTTTGAATCATCACTCCCTTTTTCACATCATCAAAGGGATGTTGTTTTAAAATTATCTTCTTTGTAGTCTTGTTAAGAACTCAAATTGGACAACACTCTTCCTGATCTTGTGTCAATTTTAATGCATGGAAAACCTTAAATGGTGTTTATACATTTTCTACTCTCATAGTGAGTTGACCATTCTTGACATCAATAAGTGTTCGTCCTATTACTAAGAAAGGTCTTCCAAGGATCAATGAAACATCCCTATCTTTCTCTATATCTAAAATAATAAAGTTAATAAGAAAATAAAATTTTCCCATCTTCACAATTGCATTTCCTACAACACCCCAAGGATATGTTAAAGTTTGATCATCTAGATATAATGTAACTAATGCTGGCATGACCTCCCATAGTCTGAGCTTATT
Source organism: Gossypium schwendimanii (assembly GCA_013677275.1). Classification (NCBI taxonomy): domain Eukaryota; kingdom Viridiplantae; phylum Streptophyta; class Magnoliopsida; order Malvales; family Malvaceae; genus Gossypium; species Gossypium schwendimanii. Next base: position 25,679,485 of record CM025251.1, read on the forward strand.
ATAAATTGAAAGCATCATTAAGTTTATGATTTCTCTTAGATCACACAAAGCTTGATTGTAAAACTTAACACCAACGAAGCAAAGGATATTGAAACTACCTAGGTCCTTAATTTTTAGAGGCAACTTATGTTGCATGATAGCACTACACTCGTCGGTTAAAGCCATGATTTCATAGTCTCCATGATGCCTTTTCTTCAATAGGATGTCCTTCATGAACTTAACATAGCTCAACATCTGTTCTAAGGCTTCAACAAATGGAATATTCATTGTCAATTTTTGAAGATATCTAGAAACCATTGGGATTGCTCATTGATAACACAAAATTATATAGACATTTATAGCATATTTTGACTAAGAATTCATGCAAATTTTGAGTATTTTAACAAAAAAAATTTTAGTTTTATTACAAATTTGTAAAGTAGGAAAAACTTAAAGATAAATTTTTAATCTTACTTATTTACATGCTTATTTGACATTTTTTTCCAATTTGACGCAATTTGGTGTAATAGGAGGAAAGTTAGTTTTGAAGCTTACTTGTTCAATGTTCGATGTTAGATGCTGTAGCATTTCCTGTAGCAAAGACCATGCATATGTGGGTTGATGGTTGATTAGCATGGGGCATCCTAAAATCATTTATTGGAATTCCAAAGTCAATTTAACCCAACTTGTAATTGGATCACTGAAGTGGACAAACCTATTGCTTAATTTGAAGCCCAACCATCCACTAAGGGAGGAAAAGAGCCCAATTTGGCTATGAAAGCCTAACCGTCCATAAAATAATTTAATTAGGCACCCAATACTTGTTAAAAAAAATCACAAATTAGCCACAACAACTTCCCCATGTGACCGTTCAATTCCTTTCCATTAATCAAGCTTTGACTAGCCTAAGTTAGCAAATTAATCCATGTTCCTTCCACAACTCAAGGGGTCGACCATGCATGAGAGAAAAAAGAGGGATTGCCATGCTATATTTAGTAAAATCAAGGGCCACCTCACAAGTATAAATAACCTTAACCAATCACCCATTTCATTCGTCACTCACTAACCATCTCTTATCTATTTTCACTTCCCATTTTCCATTTTCATCAAGGGAGTTTTACATGGCTTTGAGAGCAGCTCCAGTTGGCCATACTAGGAGTTTTCAGCTTGATTTTCATGGCAGGAAGCAAAAATTGAAGGAGGGAAAAAGTGATTTGTGCATCGGAGAACCACTGGAAACGACTTAGGATTTCTTATCCCTTCAATCTTTTATTTTTGTTCAATTCAAGAAACATGATTGCAACTAAGTTTTCTTATTTTAATAAAATTATGTTTGCTTAATTTTGTTGGTGTTAGAATGATTTAAATTTCGTAGCTTATATTATTTAATTCTAATAAGATGTGTTCTGTGTAGTTGATCTATTAATTTATTTAAATAAAATCATGAGTATGTTATTTGTGCATTATAAATGTAGGAATGCAATTGAATTAATTATTAAATTAGAACTAGATTGTAATTAATTGACCTAATATCTGAGTGGTGCATGTTTGATCTTCTATGATGAAATTAGGTCAAATTAGTAATAATATCAAAAGAACTTTATTACCTTGCACAACCCTAGGATTTATGTGATTAAACTATTTTAATATAGAAATATTACTGTGGCCTCACATAATTTGATTCTTGCTTATTAAAAAGCCAAGTTAACTGACATATATATATATGCTAGAAAAACTTAATATTTTAATAAATGTGGTTCCTTAGAAGATGCCTGGAAAGGTAATCTTGAAGTTGGAATAGACATAGAAATATGCATACTAAATGGTTAAGCTTAGGTATTCGTGAGAAGCCAAGCACCTGTAAACTTAGGCTTAGTAAATTATCAATATGCCATCAAATCTTCGTAACATCTCTTAAGATTGTTTAGTTAATTCTAAGTTAGGAAAGAAAATTATTCTAACACATGCATGCTATTGTGATTTCTCTTAAAAACTTGCATACTTATTTCTTCTATGTTTATTTTAATTTTACGCATTTTTAGGATATTTTTAGTATAAATTTGAAATTCGTCACACTTTAATTTATTTTTATCACCGAATAATTTGCTGAGTATTAATTTTACAATAATTGATTTGCATAAGCAGTCCCTATAGGGCGATAACTCTTACTCACTACTTTGCCACTTCTCAACTATTGTGTATACTTTCACATCAATCGAATAATTCCGAGACACTTATCCAATTTTTTGTTTTGCAAATGCTATGGGAATGAAGGGGTGGATAAATTGGAGCCTTAATATCAACAATTTCTAACTACGGTTCTTTACTTTTTTCTCTTTCTGTCTATTAGATTTCTTACTCGAAATTTGTTCCACTTCATTTTCATTGATTGAGTTTTTTTTGTCAGACTGAATAACCATTTTGTTCGATCCACTATTACTAGGAGTCTCTTTACCACTTTTGAGAAAGATTGACTTACAATGCTCATTTCAATCGTCCATTTTAGAATTCGGTTGAGTGTTAGCCAACAAAGTTCCTTGTGTTTGACTAGTAAAAAAAGTTGCTAGTTGGCCTATTTGTGCTCTCAACGATCGAAGGGTCACTTCTTGAGTCGTGGATCTTTCATAATTTTTCTACATGTATTTTAATAATAACTCTTCAGATGTTTTCTTAGGTTGAATTTGCTAACCTTGTGGTTATCTTTGCTAAAACCTCTGTGGAGCATTTTGTCTAAGCAATACACTATTTTCTTGTTGATTATTAGTCCATGAGAAGTTTGGGTGATTTTCCACTCAGGATTTGCAACAGCCCATTTTTAGTGGTGTCAAAAATGGTGGCTCTGGGACCACGACTTCAACGAGTGAGTAAATATTTTAACATTTATTTAATGTCTACAGGATTATATTAAATTTATATTAAATTTTTGTTAAGAAATTTTAAGGTTTAAATAACTAATTATGTGAAAAAGGGCTAAATCGTAAAAGGTATAAAAGTTGAGTTCTATTAGCTAAAAGGGTTAAATGGGTATGGAATCTAAATTAGTGAACTTATTTAAGAAATATACCATATAAGAGTGTAATGGACAACCATGGACATTAAATTGTTTATGACTAGTTGAGTTAGTAAGGGTAAATTAGTAATTAGATAAAATAAAAGAATATTAAAGTAAACAAAAGATGAAAGAAAGTTATCATCTTTGTTTCTTCTTCATCTTAAAATTGTGTAGCCATTGTTAGGGGAGGAGCAAGTTTCAGCAAAACTCATTTCTATTGCATGATATGTAGTTTTATCCCGTTTTTAGTGGTTTTTATGATTTTGAGCTCATATTAGCTTAATCTAGCTATGTAACAACCCGGTTTTAGCTAAATCAGAATAGTGGTTTTGGAACCACAAATTTGAAGTCATAAAATTATTTTAATATTATTTTATATATTTACAACATGTGAATTAATATGTGTGAAAGTTTCGTGAAATAAATTTATCGATTGGTTGTTTAATTTGATAAAAAGACTTAATCGCGTGAAATACAAAAGTAGCATGTTATATGTTAAAGTGCTTAATTGCTTTAATTAATTACTTATAAGGTCCTTATGTTGTGATTTGGCCATTGAATAATGGTGTGGACGGTTATGGGTTTATAATAAGTGATTTTATAATGTATAAATGATGGACAAAATTGTAAATTTTATATTATTATGTAATGAAATAAAAAAACATAAAATGCATGTATTATCATCTTTGTTGGCCGAATGTACCAAAGCAAAAGAAGCCATTTTTGAAGCTTTAAGTTAGGCACTTAGGGAACTTGATTTAGGTATGTTCTTTGCTCGATTATTAATAATTTTTACATTTTTGAGATTGTTGCTTCGTATACTAGTTAGCCCATGCTTATATTTTTGAATTGGTTAATGTATTCATTAAATTCCATTGATGAGTAATTAAGCCTTTTGTTGTTTGATGATGGATTATGAGAGTTTGATGTTAGATTATCATGTGTTACTAAGTAATTTTTGA